>JARHVA010007774.1:480000-535000 GCA_037957365.1 Torreya grandis
CTATTATAACTCATCTGAATACCCAAAATTCACTCTGATACCCCAATGTATTGATGTGAACATTAACCTAGCTCATATGATGGTACTTGTAACCATAGAAGTATATTAGTAGTACCTTATCAAATTATCGATAAAAAAATATAAAACTATAATAAAATACTAACTATAGTAGCAATCTATATAATCATCAAGTGTAGAATCAAAACATGCCAAGTCATCAACCTGTAGTCCAAATGTTGTTGCATCGAATCCAATCACAAAATCCAAATTAAGTAAAAAATATAAATGAGTTATACATCAATATTAATATTTTTTTTAAAATAGTATATCAAATCATAAAAAAGCAAGGTTGTGATAGATTTAGAAGATGCCTTGAATAATCCTCTTGCATTAGAGGTATCATTTTATCCCTTGCCACCATACTTTGTGGCATTAAAATTTCCTATGTATGAGAAACAATTGGGTGACCTTGATCATAATAAATAAATGAAACTCCTTACATCAAACAACCTAAATTTTGAGGCCACTACATTGGCCTCATCTAATACATGAAAAATTTAAAATCAAGCCATCTTAAAAAGCTAATCTGAATGAACCAAAATGTAGTACCAATAAAATAGTGAACATGGCATTGTTTTAGTGAGCTATATTAAAAAATGCACCACATAAAAAGTTTACTAGATTCACAAAGCCTCTGGTACTTTTTATTACAAAGTTCGCTGAATGTCAACTCATATTTCTCCTTACACTTGTAGAGGTTGATATGAGTAAACCTCTTCTAGGGGGATATTATGATGAGAATTCATATTGTGATTTCTATTAGGGCCATAATAATTCTTACTAATAGATGTTTTTCCTTGATATAAAAGCTTCAAGGCTAATACGAGTCCCAACAAATTACACTTGATGGGTTTCCTACCATGAGTTTTGAGTCACATCTAGGGGATCATCAAAATTAGAAAATGTTTAATAATCCATAAAAAGATATAAAATAAAAATTATAGAAGTTCAAATATAGATATATAAGTAAAATTATCATCATGGAACTTTGGAACCGATGGTAATGATTTATAAATAATAAGCTCTTACATAATAAGTAGAGTTTCATCCACATTTGTTGAAGATGTAACATAAGTAAATTGTCTAATAGGGATTTGACTCCTCAGTTTTTAGCCCCCTATAATACATTTGAGATAGTTGAATTCACCAATTCAAATACCTATGAGGGTGAGTTACCTTTACTGGACTTACAAACTAATATTTGGAGATGATTTTGACCCCAAAATGATAATTAAAATAAGTGACACAAAATCATACCTAGTAACTCAAAGACCTCTTGGGAAAGGATTTTGTGTGACTATATAAATTATGTTTATGTGAGGGAATAAATAGTCTACACCATACTAATGTATAAATATTAACTTTTTATTCATGAGAACAAGGTGTGATAGCTCAATGCAGAGTCAGGATTAAACATTTTGGCCAACAAATAAGTACTTAAACTTCAAATCCCAACATTGGGGTCAAAAATATGTGGCCAAATCACATCCATATAAAATCAATTAAATTTAAATAGAAAACTAAGCCAAACAACTTTAATCTTCTTGAAAAAAATATTTCACTACAAGAATCACAAAAACTTTATTTATTGAGATTATAAAAATTATATTACATATGAAATATAAGATTTAATTATATCTCTTGGGAAGCTTTTCAAGGGCATTTTGATAATTAACTGGTACATCTTAAGATGATCAATGCAATTTTAAACTACATCATAACACTTCTTATATATATTATTTCTATATATAGACTTTCTAATTATAGATTATATCTAAAAGTAAATTTGTATAATTTAGGGAATTTTATTGCAATGAAATAGAAGTAGACTCATCAAAATAAATTACACTTGATGGATATCCTACCATGGATTTTATATTGCATCCAAGGGATCATCATAATTATAAAATTTTCAATAATATGCTACAAGACCATATAATGAAAATTATACAAGGTCAAATATGAAAATAGATGTAAAATTATCATCAAGGAACTTTGAAACTGATAGTAATGATTTAGAAATAATAGGCTCTTACATAATAAATGGAGTTTCATCCACATTTTTTGAATATGTAACATAAGTAAATTATCCAAGAAGGATTTTACTCCTTATTTTTTATCCCCCTTGGAATAAATTTGAGATAATTTAATTCATCAAATCAAATACTTGTGAGGACAAGTTGCCTTTCTTGAATTTACAAACTAATATTTGGAGATGAATTATCTAATAAGGATTTGACTCCTTAATTTTTATCCCCCTTAAAATACCTTTGAGATAATTTAATTCAAATACCTATGAGGATGAGTTGCATTTCTTGAATTTACGAACTAATATTTGGAGATGAATTCAACCCCAAAATGGTAATCAAAATAAGTGACACAAAATCGTACCTAGTAACTCAAAGACCTCTTTGGAAAGGTGTGATTATCTAAATTATGGTTATTTGAGGGCATACGTAATCTAAACTTTACTAATCTATAAACATTAAATTTTCATTCATGACTATAAGGTGTGATATCTCAATGTAGAGTCAGGATTAAACATTTCAGCTAACAAATAAATATTTCAACTTTGAAGCCCAATAATGGGGTTGAAAATACATGGCTAAATCACATCTAGGTAAAATCAACTAAATTAAAACTAAAAATTAAGCCAAGTAACTTTACTTATTTTGAAATAAATATTTCGATACAATAATTAAAAAAACTTCATTTATCAAGATTATAGAAATTATAGATGAAACACAAGATTTAATTACATCTCTTGGGAAGATTTTCAATAGCATATTTATAATTAACTGGTACATCTCAAGATGAGCAATGCCCTTTTAATCTACCTCAGAACACTTACTATATATAATATTTCTATTTATATACTTTCTATTTATAGATTGTATCTAAATGTAGATTTGTATAATTTTGAGAATTTCATTCCAATAAAATAACAACAAACTCATCTCAAAAAATTACACTTGATGGGTTTTAGATGACATTGAGGGGATCATTAGATTTTAAAAATGTTTAATAATCTATTATAAGACCATACAATGAAAACTATATAAGTTAAAATATGAAAGTAGAAGTAAAATTATCATCATGGAGCTTTGTAATTGATGGCAATGATTTAGAAATAATAGGATCTTACATAATAAGTGGAGTTTCATCCACATTTTTTTAAGATGTGACATCATTAATAATATCTTTAGGAGAAACAAGTGGTGGTGGTATAATAGTAGGAATACACATTAGAGTAGATGGCGTCTTTCGAACATATATGTCCATTTCAAATTTTTGTCGTATTTATAAGCCCAAAATTCCTTTTGGTTATTTCTAATTTGTTTAGCACCATTGTAACAAAAGCAATTTCTCCATTAAAATCATCAAGACAAAACCTAATCACCCATAATTGAGATCTTTATCCAACAAATATAGATGCACCCTACTCAAAACTAAAGGACTTGTATTTTTGACATAGAGATTGTGATAAGAGGCTATCTCTTCACACAAATAATACAAGCCATCATAGACTAAATCATTACATGGTGATTCAGATCCCGATAGGTTTGCAACCAAAATTACTTTAGATGATCTTATTTTGACATTGTCATAGGTTTGGAGTAACTAGTAGGTTTAACTATTGATTTACACACATACAAAATATTAGTTATTATATAAATATTGACATATAATATTTATCATGATATTTTTATATATTAAACTGATTAATTATATATTAATGTTATATATAAATTACATATTTTATAAAATATATTCTATTATTAATAAATATTATTATATTATATAATATATATGCTAATATAGTTTATAAATCAATATTATATATTATATATTTCATTATAATATATTTCAATACATCTATATATTGTTAATAGTACAATAATAATATTAAACTTTTAACAAAATTAAATGAATTTTTATGCCTTTAACATATTATATAATGCCATGTAACATGAAAATAAGTTGAGTTTCTATTTCATTTAAAATTCATGTGTGGGAATGGGTTAAAAATGCGCTCACAGATATGGATTTAAAACTTTGTGGTGCCTTACCATGTGCACAACATATGAGGTAGATTATTTTAAAGATCAAATTTATCAAACATTAATGTTTGGTTGGAATTAAATTATAATTTGCAATCACATATCATGAAGTTAAAATCACGTATTATGAATCATTAAATTTGGAGTTATAGGTGATACTTGACACATGATAGTGGGTCATAAAGTAGATGGACAATCAAATTTTAAGTAATTTAAGTGATTAATTTTGTATCTACAATTCAAACTTGGCTATATATAGTCTAAAAACTATTAAATTACATATAAATTATATAATTGATTATTTATTCTACTTTATAAAATGACAATTAAATTTCAATTAACCACGACATATTTAGAGCTACAATTCGAGATAGTTATGCATAGTTTTTATATTGAAATAATTAAAATTAAACTAAAATTTATTTAGCACTAATGAATCTATGTTATAGTTATTAATGGTGAGTTTATTTCTCCACTAAAATGCTTTGGTTCATTTAGAAATAAAGGAATTTTTAAGTTTTCTATTTTAAGACCAGAATGATTGCTTACTAACTTTAATTTTGAAGTCTGACTATGACATGCATTTCTTGGTAGATTTTTTTGAATATGAAAGTGACAAAAAATGAGATGGAGAATCGTTTGTTAGTTTCTATAGACAAGATTGATTCTTTTCTGACTCATGTATACCATGGCCTTGTTGGCGTTTTTTTGTAATGCATATTAAGATGCATGTATTCATGCACATGCAGTCAGCTACAATTTTTTTATTTTTATATATTTTATAAACTCTTTATTTTATATTCTAAATTTATTTTTTTAGTATGGGATGAACAACCAATTTAAATATTAGGAAAATCTATTTTCTTTCTTTGTTGTTCATTGATTTTTGAGCAAAAATCATATATTATTTTATTTTTTTGAGCAACTTAGATTCATCCAAGAATTCCTAAAATTGTATATCTATAACTATGGCTTGTAAATACGAGTTATTTAGGTTGACTAAGACTCAAAATATCAATAACTTCTAGATGGTTGTGTAACATTGACTAAAATGTATAATATAATGTGGGAAGTGAAGATGAAGATAAACAATCATAAAACCTTTTAAGCCTCCTACAGTTCTATAAGAACACCCATGTAATAAGGAGGCTTTGGTCACACATATAGTAGAAAAAATAGAGATTGAGTAATTAATTAAGCCAATGGGGGATCCTCATTTAGCCAACCCCTACCATAATTATTTGTAAAATACATTAGAGTCATTATTATAGGTTATTTTTATTAGATGGTAACATGTCAAATTGATAGATGGGAGTCTTATAGAGAGAGATGTAATTCTTATTACGATTAAAATTTATTAGTGTTTGTTTTGAGAGATGAAAAAGAAAAAAATTATCATTATTCACTAATCCAAAACCAATGTGCCACTTTTAATATAATTCAAACATTTCCTAATCCAATGATCCCACCATAAATTGATGAGAATTTTTTTTTGGCACTAATGGTGGATAGTTTATTATGTCCATCCTTATAAAAAAAATGAGGTTCCTTCATATTTTTTGAGACAAATTTATTAAAAATTTAATATCCTAAATGAAATTCTTATTATTAAGAGTTTTAGGGCCAATAAAAAGGCTTTCGATAGGATAGGTTGGGTGCATATCATGTGCGTAATCAACCTATGAGAGTCTCTATCAAATAACCACTTTATCCTAATATAATCCTATCTACAATGAAGGATGTTTTAGATATTGATAATTTGCATGCACTTAAGGCACTTAATACCACCCTCATGTAACATACGAGCCAATTTTCCCATATTGATGCTTATGAGAGTGGATATATAGATGGTCCAGCTAACATTGCTACTCAATCACACTAATAAAGATCATGTGGTGTTGTATACAATAGAAATAAAATTATATGAGGAAAAGGATTTTATGTAAACCAATTATGGTGGTGTTTCTAATTGGATAGATGATATGGTTTTGACTATTACTTTTTTTAAACATACATTTAGTTTGGAAATCTTTCTTACACCTTTGCAAGTATCTTTTAAACTTGACATGTAATTTTTTTGTTGGACCTACTAATTATAAATAGTGTTTTAAATATAATAACTATTTTAAATATGAATTATAGTAATATATATGTAATTTTATAGGTCATAATAGGAGACAATACCATCTTTTTCCTAACCAAATTATGAATTGTCTTGTAGCTCATATATTGCTATAGCTACTTGATTTATGTTTATATACATAGAGGTAATTTTTAATGTTATAAGTTGGCATTTATGTAGATTCATGTAATTATATATATATATATATATATATATATATATATATATATATATATATATATATATATATATATTATGGACTAAAGATGATATTTTTTTTGTTTCATTGTTGACCTAATTTGAGACTCCTCCATCTATATGTGTAGGAGCAAACATAGGTGTTGCTAATGTGATTTCATTTGTGTAAGAACTTACTGAGGTGTGAGTTGTTCTTTTAAATTATGTTTAAGTGTAAATATGGATTTGTTTTAATAAATTTCATAACATAAGAACCCCCATGTTCACATTTTATATTCCTTTAATAATTATATATGTACATACGTACATACATACATTTGACCTTGTTATAATTATTTTTTATATATTATTATTTGAATTGCATTATTTTATTAAAACTCTACACATAGATATAATCGTAACCTCAAATAATTTGATCATAAGGCACATGTCATCAAAATAACTGGGTCACATCCTTCAATATTTCTATCTCACTATGTCACTAATCATATAGAATATGGTTAGCATTTAGTTGATTATGGATAATTTTTATGGGTCACATATGTCCACCATATCTTCTTGTGGTAGTATTGAGCATCTATAGTAATATTTTCAATTCCCAACTAATGGCATCTTATTACAATTTCAAATAACTAGTGATGTTTTACTTCATATACATAAAGGTGTGTTAATTTCTTGTATTTGAATTTATAGAGAGGCATGGAAGTTGGATGGATGCACCATGGAGTGACACCATAATAATTATATTATGTGATATATTTGTTTATTGTATTATAATATGTATATGGATGAGGTTTACTAAAAAAATTAAATTAGTCAAGTGAAACATCTCATATTTATAGGCCATAATTAGAGATCTACACTTTCAAGAATTGTTGGATGAAACCTAGATAACTACCACCATCAATGGTTTGTGGTTGTCTAATTAAATATCAGGGGCACATGAAGTAGTCAAAATTATATTAAGTATGAAATGTGTTTCTGAACATTTGATTATAGTTCAAGTGGAATATATAAACAACTCTGAACATGCATACCAAGTCATTAAATTTGATTTAGAGGTGGAATTGTATAAAAAAATTGGCATGGTTCATTTTGGTAAATGTCAGAGGGATTATTTTTATTCCTATGGTTAGAGGATAAAACCTTATCTATATTTAGATAGATTTAGACTTGAAGAAAATAGTCAAAATATTTACAATATAATTGTGACATGATAATGTTTAAATCTTTTTATTAGTATGGATTTACTTCTATTTATCACCACTTGAATATGAATAAGGAATTTGGTAAAATAACATTCCATTCAAAAATGTTTCATTTTATGAAAAAAAAACTAACCACTCTAGAAAAGGATTTAAACATAAATTATTTAGTTAAACTTTTTAAAGATTTAAACATGATAACTAAAAACAAATAATAAACATAGTTTTTAAATATAAAAATAATTATAATTTTTATCATTTATTATAATTATTTTTATTAAATAAATTTATTTATATCTATTAATTTACATGATTAAATTATATAATAAGGATTTAACTCCTTAATTTTTATCCCCTAGAATACCTTTGAGATAAAATTTACCAATTCAAATACCTATGATAGTGAGTCATCTTTATTGCATTTGTAGTTGTGACTCTATCAGTTAATTTAAGTACTTATAAAATAATAGATATCTAACATGATTAGCTATCAAATATGATAGAGACTACTATGGAGGACATTCCTCTTTTAGGTCCATTAATCACATCAAACATTGAGCTTACATTGATTGAGAATACATATTCATCCCCCTTGATGTCAACTTCAATGAATACTTTGAACTAAGGTGGGGATCTTTCATAATCCTCATTATAAATGATTAAAGCATTGGAGAAAAAAATTATCTCATTGAGAAGAACACCTAAAATGCATCCAAATATGGGCTTGATTGATAATATGTCTTACATAATCCTCTTGCATTATAGTTATCATTTCAACCCTTACCACCACACTTTATGGAACTAAAATTTCCTACTTATGAGAAACATGAAGGATGACCCTAAGCATTATCGATAAATGAAACTTCTTGCATTAAACAAGATAAAGTATGGGGCCACTACATTAGCCTCATCTAATACAAAATTTAAGATTAATACATCTTAAAAACTTAATTCAAATGAACCAAAATGGGATACCATTCAAATAATGAACATGGTAGTGCCACATCGAGTTGTATTACAGAATACACCACATAAAAAAATTACTAGATTCACAATATGCCCACCATATCTTCTTGTGTTAGTATTGAGTAGCTACAATAAGATTTTTAATTCCCAACTAATGGCTTCCTATCATGATTTTAAATAAATAGTGATGTTGTACTTCATATACATAAATATGTGTTAATTTCTTGTATTCAATTTCATGAAGATGCATGTAAATTGGATGGATACACCATGGAGTGGCACTATGATATTTATATTATGTGATGTACTAGTTAATTTAATTAGACTATGCATATGGATGAGGTTTACTAAAAAAATAATTACTCAATAATACACAACCATCTCGTAGTTGTTGTTATTTTAAGTATTAGTCAAATGAAACAAATCATATTTACAAGACATAGTTAGAGATCTACACTTTTAGGAATTATTGGATGAATCCTAGATAATTACCACTATCAATGGTTTGTGGTTATTTAATTCAATATCAAGGGCACATGATGTATTCAAAATTAAATTAAGTATGAAATGTGTTCCTAATCATTTTATTGTAGTTCAAGTAGAATATATAAACAACTCTAAACATGTATGCCAAGTCATTAAAATTGATTTAGAGGTGGACTTGTATACAAAATTGGCATGATTCATTTTGGTAAATGGTAAAGATATTCTTTTTATTACTATGGTTGGAGGATAAAACCTTATCTAGATTCAGAGAGATTTAGAATTATATAAAATAGTTAAAATATTGTCAATGGAATTATGATAGTGTTTGAATCTTTTTATCGGTATGGAATTACTTCCCCTATTTATCATCACTTGAATATGAATAAATAATTTAGTAAAATGACATTCTATTAAAAAATGTCTCATTTTATGAGGTAAAAACTAAACACTCTGGAAAAAAACTTAAACGTAAATTATTTAGTAAAAATATTTAAAGATTTAAACATTATAAATAAAAATAAATAATAAACAAGTTATTAAATATAAAAATAATTACAAATTTTAATCATTTATTATAATTATTCTTATTAAATAATTTTATCTATATATGTTAATTTACATGATTAAATTATCTAATAGGGATTTGAATCCTTAATTTTTAGCCCCCTAGAATACCTTTGAGATAAATTCACCAATTTGAATACATGAGATAGAAAGTCACCTTTCTTGAATTTATACTTATGAATCTATAAGTTACTGTAAGCACTTATAACACAATAGACATTAGACATGGTCAAATATCAAATATGATAGAGACTAATATGGAAGACATTATTATTTCAATTCTATTAATCACATCAAAAATTAAGTGTACATCAAGTGGGAATACATATTCATCCCTGCTGATGTCAACTTAAATGAATACTTTGAACCATGGTGGGGATTTTCCACAATCCTCATTATAAATGATTAAAACATTGGAGGTAAAAAAAATTGTCATTGAGAAGAACACCTAAAATTCATCCAAATATGTGCTTGATTCATAATATGTGTTGCATAACCCTATTGAATTAGAGGTATCATTTCAACCCTTGCCACCACACTTTGTGGCACTAAAATTTCCTACTTATGAGAAACATGAAGGGTGACCCTGAGCATGACTGAGAAATGAAACTCATTACATTAAACAAGATATTAATGTATAAATCCACTACACTAGCCTCATCCAATAGAAAATTTAAGATCCATCCATCTTAAAAAATTAATTTGAATGAACCAAAATGTGATACCAATAAAATAATGAACGTGGCAGCACTACATCAAGCTATATTATAGAATACACCATGTAAAAAATTTACTAGATTAACAAAGTTTATGGTCCTTATTAATAAGTTGCTCGAGTATCAACTCATATATCTACCTACACCTATAGACATTGATATGAGTAAACCTTTTCCATGGGGATATGATGAGAATGCATATTTTGATTTCCACCAAGGCCATTTCTATTTTACTAACATATGTTTTTCCTTGAGATATAAGCTTAAGGGATTATATGAGTCACAACAAATCACATTTGATGGGTCTCCTATCATGGGTTTTGGATGACATCTAGGGGATCAAAAGAATTATAAAATTTTCAATAATCTACTACAAGATCATATAATGAAAATTACAAAAGTTCAAAAATGGAAATAGAAGTAAAGTTATCATCATGGAACTTTAGAACCAATGGTAATGATTTAAAAATAGGATCTTGCATAATATTGAGTGAAGTTTCATCCACATTTTTTGAAGATGCAACATTAATAGTATCTTTAGGAGAAATAAGTGGTGGTGGTATACTTGAGAATGCATCATCACTAGGTATAATAGGCATACATGGAATAGATGGTGTCTTTGGAACATATATGCCCACTTAAATTTTTTATCCAATTTCTAAACCCAAAATTCCTCTTGGTTGCTTTTAATTTTTTTAGTTCCATTGTAACAAAAATTATCTCTCCACTATAATCACCAAGACAAAACGTGATCAACCATAGTTGAGTTCCTTATCCAACGAATATAGATGTACCTTAATTGAAACCAAAGATGTTGTAATTTTGACATAAAGATTGCATGCTAAGAGGCTATCTCTTTATAGGAATAAGGCAAGCCATCAACATATTGATTTAGATTGTAATTGATCTGTGCCTAGAATTACCTTAGATGAACTCATATTTAACTTATTTTGACATTATAAAGGGTTTGGAATTACTAGGTTTAACTATCAATTATTTACACTCTTTTACTTTATGTAATCCCTCTTACCAATACATATATACATACATTATATGTCATTGTGTGTGTGTGTGTGTGTGTGTGTGCGCGCGCGCGCGCACGCGTGTGTGCGTGCGTGCGTGTGTGTGTGTGGATGTGTGTATGTGTGTGTGTATATATATTATCATAATATTTATATATATTAAACTGAGTAATATTATATATAAATTATATATTTATATAATATAAATTTAATTATATTATAATGAGATATATAATATATAATTATAATTTGATTTATAAACGATATTAACATATATATTATATAATAAGCATAATATTAACATATATTTTATAATATATATTTTAAATATATATATATATATATATATATCATTTAAATATATTCAATATATCACTTGATTTGAATTCGATTTGACTACTCCCAAGGTGTATTTACATTCAAAAATAAACAGGAGTCCCCAACAACTTTGAAAATCAAATTTACTTTTTAAAATGGGTTCCATGTAATTTAAACACATTTTTAAGAGGAATAAGAACCACCGAACATGTCTAATAGGATATATTCCTATTCCTACATATTCCTAGTTTTTTTAACATACACTATAGAGTGCTAATAGATCAGAATAGACTAGGTTGTAGAGTGTCTAAAGCTTTAACCATATTTGTTACTATCATTTCTATAGATCCTTATTTTCAAGTATTTAATCTTAATAGTGTTAAATATATTTTTTTACTCTATCTAAAATGTGTGATTTATTTATGTTGATGTGGCCCTTTTATTCATTGTTTATTAATTTATGTTATGAAATAGCTAATATGTAGATAGTCTACCTAGATTATTTTTATGAAATGGCTGAAATAATGGATATTAGGGTTGTTTAGCGCTTACTGCTATTGATCATTATTTATTTCTTTGTGTGTGGAAAACATATAGGGACCAAAATGATAAATGTTAGGGTGATTCAAACTGATATTTTTTAATAACCATAATAAAATAATCTTAGTAACTAATATATTTAATAGTTTCAAATTTGAAAAATTATAGATAATCACCAAAACCAACCAAAAGGACTAGCTTATAACTAGACAAGGACCTATTGATGTCTAAATGGTCTTTCCACTTAGAATATGGTGAGATTAAGGACCAGATAATTTGAACAAAGTAATTATATAATTTAAACAAAGTAATTATAATGTTGATTAGTAATTATATGTATGTATGTATGTATGTATGTATGTATATGTTTAATGTGTGAGATTAAATTAGATATGGTGAGATTCACTTGACATCATTTACATTTTCATATAAATTAATACTTTGGGATAACAAATATAGTTTATGTTCCCATTGGATGTCAAAATCCTATTTGAGTAGCCTCATTGGTGGAAACAATCTCCAATAGTCACATCATAATAAATAAATCCTTATTTAAGTAATCTCTAAGCATTTTAAATTAATGTGAGATTAATATGGTGCTATTTGAGAAATTAATCTTGTGCTAAGGTGCTAATGTTGAATATCAAGATTTTATTAAATTAATGTGATAGAGATTAAAATGTTGATATTTAAGTGATTCATATTGTGCCAAGGTGTCAATAATGATATTCTTTAGAATTTAATAAAGGTTCATTCTTTATTGGAATTTCATCATTCAAGAGTGACAATATTCCCTATTTTTTTACTTATAAATAGACTCCAAACTATTTGACATGTTTTGACAATAATTTTACTATCCAATTGTAAGGGCCGAAACATCAAATAAAATGATAATCAAGTTTAAATTATACTGACTTATTGGGGGATTGATATCAAAATACACATGAAGATCACCCTAACATAATGGTAGAGTTATTTGGCTGCAATGGATCTCCACTTCATGGGATTAATGGTGATTTTATTCTTTGGAGGGATTGTATTTTATATTTAGTAATTACTCTTTCAAGAAGTAAACTTTTTCACATATGAAAGAGTCTTAATTTTAAGAAAATTATGATAACAGCTATGACATCATTATTGAGCTAGATATTCTACTATTTCAAAATTGGATACTAAAAATTTTGATGATGAAAATCAGATTTTGAAGCCTAGCATGGAAAATTTGAAGCCCAACATGAAAAATTTGAAGCGTGGAAAATGGAAATTCTACTATTGTGAGTCTTGTGAATAGTTGTCACTATATAAGTTTGCTATTGTAAAATTAGATGCTAAAAAATTTGATGATAAAAATTAGATTTTAAAGCCTAGCATTGAATATTTAAATCCCAACATGGAAAATTTGAAGCATGCAAAATATAAATTTTGCTATTATTAGTCTTTTGAATAGCTGTAATTGTATAAGTTTATGCATTGTAAATAAGTAATAGTATTTTATGTGAATTTAATATATTAAAATTTTGTGTTTTATTTCTATAACTCTACCCTCCCCTATTTTATTTCCTCTTGCATGTTTATTTAGTGCATTTTCAGCACTATTGTTTGGTTTGGACTATCCCCATAGTCTCTCTTTTGATTTACTTAGTATTGTTTGTTACTACCCACTTGGGCATGCACATTATATTTATACCATATAAATAAATTATAATTGGGATTTAGTTGTCTTTTCAAAAGGAAAAGAGGTCACAATATTCAAGTGGGTGTATAAGACAAAAATGGTTAGAGTCGACTAGTTGTAATTCAATATGGGTAGACACCTTGTTTGGTTCAAATTATGTGGAAAATAATCATAAAATAATTAATTTGCACCTTTTTTTATCATCTTCATCATCTATTCAAAACTAACCAATTTCATAGATTTAGCCAATAAACCATGTAGTTTAAACGTCCTTCCTTCTAAATGAATGAGCATGAGTAGTTACTCAAAATTCATCTTAATTATGCATTAAGTAGTGAGACATTACAATCCAAAAAAAATGTTAGCCCCATCCATAATAATAGAAAACATAAGATATTATAATAGGTAGTATCCCATAGCTCTATACTATGGTATTTACTAAAACAATTGTGTGTATCCCCACCTATAATTAGGATTTGAAATTCTAGAGCTAGGTAAATGAAATAGTTCAATTGAGTATCCAACTTACTACTAATTCATGTACTCCCAGAGTAAATAAATATAATCTTCTATTTCTTGAGGTAACACACCACCTTAATATTTGGAGGAGTATGAATACCTAAAAGTGTATGATAGGAAATAATAGGTTGAGAATAATCATATTCATCCTTAGGTCCTTCCAAACTATTGATGTATGTTTGTGTCAAGGATGTAATGAAAAAAATATAATAACATTTCTCTTATAATAGTGTATGTCTTGGAAAACCTTGGGGCATCACTCAATTTTGCTAGAGAGAATATGTGGTTACCACCTTCTAGTCTGCAAACAGACCCTATTGTAAGGACAAAAATAATATGGTAGTGACATAATCTACCTAAATTTGTTATGATTTAAATTGATTTGTATTTTCAAATATAGGCCCAAAATCTTAAAAAAATAAATGGCTATACACAATGATCATTAATCTAAACCGATTCATGTTAAAAAACATTTAAAAGGTGGGAGTAAGGTAGGGTAGAAAAAAAAGTTCCCTTGCAACAATAAAGACCAACATATCTACTTTTATTTCTTCTAGAAATAATGAAAATGAAACTAAAAACTATGAAATCCTTGTGCTTATACTTGGAATATCATAAGTTAAGTGAATATTCTAAGGTGGATACAGTGCACATATCTAAAAAGGATGATTTAAAATGACCTATAGTAAATTGCCTTAAACACATTCACTAGCAAAGTAGGATGATAACAAAGCATACATAATTTTTTTTTGGCCTACCTAAAAGTACAACTAATAGGATGCATTTAAAACACTAATACAATATTTTAACCATTAAATAAATGAGATCATATATTATTAACAAAGGTTAGGAAATAAGAATGCATAAAAAGAATGGAAACAGTGAGTTAAATTGGAATTTACTTTCTCTATGTCTTAATTCACAAAATTTAGTCTCTAATTTATAATGAAGGGGAAAAACCCTATATATAGGCCATTTAAATTCCTTAGTTATGAAAGGAACCAAGTAACATGACACCTTTCAACAGACAGGCTCTCTTATGTCCTAATGTTAAAAAATATTTCCTATTCAAAATATGGGAATATTTTACAATGAAATTCAAGGGATCATGGGACATGTTTTATGTTTAGAAATAACCCAATAGATGGCTATTTTTTTCTTGAGGAGCTAGACTCATATCCTATTGGTATTATCGATGATGAAACTCCATATACGAAAGAAGATGCAATGCTAGTGTCAGTTGACGAAGAAGATATAATAGGAAGGGATAAAAAGGTGGTGGCTCTTAAGGTGGAAGTTTTTTTTGGGAATCAACCTACCCTTTCCATACTTGGGAGCATTTATTATATTCACTATCAATTAATCTCAAATCTATGATAGTCTCCTTTAATAGCTTGGCTGTGAGCCTGACTATTTCATCATTCTTGCTTAGGAGATGTCCCATAGCTTTGTTGATAGCCTCAACCTTCTATATTATTTATTTGGTAGAGGCTACTAAATCCACCATTTCTTGTTCTAAGGTAACCCCTCTATCCATGGATTTCTTTCAAAAGTTCAACATGAAGTTCTATAGTTGAGCCTTAAAGGCATCCTTGCTAATGATGAATCCATATTTGTTAGCCGAGTGTATAAATTTGACATCTTTTAGTAAGGTGATAGCTGTGTCACCTTGTTTCATAAGGGATCTCCTTATCGACCTCATATATTCAATCCATTGGTTCAAGTTATTTCTCCTACCAATTACATTAGACTAAGAAATGCTCAAGTCCTCCAATGGAATTAGGTTTAGGTCGTCAAATTTATTAACTATAATTAACCTCATCAAGTTGATTATCTTGTTGTTTTATCCTCTATACATAGATTCTACTTTGAGGACTTTATTATATATTTCATCTCCCTTTACCTTGAATTGAGCCAAGGTATTCATCATATCAAATATTTCTTCCATGGCCTGCTCCAATCTTGTTATGGTCTACTTAAGTAAGGTGGCCTTGTGATGATGCTCCAAGTCAATAATTTTTTGCTACACTCCCTTAACTAATTCAGTAGCCACATCCATTGTTGGTTGTAGATCTGAGAGAGGGTCCTCATATTGTTGTTTTTGGCCCTACTTAACCTTCTTTGTATTTGTCATCTTAAATAAGGTTTCTTCTAATTTATACAAGATTTTTTGGTTAAGGTGGGTGACCTTCCTCTTGGTCACCCTCTTAATCACCTTAGACTCATTATCAAATTTCAATGCAACCTAGGGTGGGTCCATTATGACCTGGTTTGGGTTTTGCTTAGCAACTAACTGCATCTACTTAATCCAAGATTTATTTGAAGAGCCACCTAGGGGATTTAATGAGGGAGGTAATGGTTGAGTTGGTGTTATCCCTTAGAAGTAAGACATTTAGGAGGTATCAGTGGATGTGATCAATATGAACATAGAGTTAGGGAACAAAGAAGCACTATTTCTAGTTTAAGAACTAGCAGAGAATAGTGGAACTTGTGGAAGAATGACAGTAGGCCTCTTTTTAAGTGATTTTTCATCAGGTCTAGGCATAAGCCTAAGCATGACTTGGGGCAAATTGGTCATCATTGAGACCCTAGAAGTGGATGATATGGTGAAATGGGTGATGGTGGGAAATGGCATGGTTACAGGCCTCATTATGGGTTTGATGAGGGGTATGTATGTTTGGATGTGGACATGACCCAAAGTTGGGTGATTTAAAATACACTCAGGGGTTCCTTATAGAATAAAGAGAGGGGTATGGTAATATGTTACTGACCTACATCATTCACTTCTTATCTAGTAGGATGAAGTGGAGGTGATGCTGAGATTAAAGTTGTCAGAGTAAGAGCTACTATTATTCTTATTAAAGGTGAGTCATACATTATAGTAGCACTTTACACATGGGACATGCTACTAGATGAGACCCTTAAGGTCGAAGCTTGCCCAATTTTTTTCCCAACACTATTCCTTCCTTTTTCCAAAGTAGGAGACAATGCCTAGAGTATTCTATGACTGAGTTATGGGTCTATTAACCCTTATTGCTACTTGATTATCCCAGTGCTTGAATACTTAAAAAGCCTAGTGCCATATAGTCTTCCTTCCACCTACATGATCTAAAAACCTTTAGCTTATACTTGACTTCTACATTATTAGATGCATTAAGGTAGAATTAGTCTCTTTCCTCAAGCTCATTATGATATGTGATATTGAGAGTTGACCTATATCTGATGAAATAATCAAATGTCAATTTTGTAGGGTCCCATTCCATGTCGGTATGTTTCTCTAGATTGAAAATAGACCTATGTTTGGTATTAGTTATGATTGAGTTCCAAGTTTAAATTTATAATTAGCTAACATTTTCCAATTGAGTGTGGACAAGCCCCCTTTTTTTTTCATAGTCTATCTACTCTTGTGTGTAGTCGGAAGGTAATCTCTTGCTTAACCTATTTGTCTGTACTATTGTGGGCAATCTAAATGGGTCTATCCTAATTCCCTCAACACTACATATGAATCAATATAGGTATTACCAATAGGCTCCTAATGTGCCAAGGGTTTTCTTGATATTTGTTAATAGCCTAGGCATACTTCTTTCCTAGATGGATTCATATACAAGTGGGTAAATATGCTCAGCAACAACCCACATATCCTACCTATATTTGTAAATTTTAACCTTTATGAATACACATTTTATGGTCAATGTCATGTTTGGGTCACAATTGGTAAACTGCGAGAACTTGAGAGTGGCACATATGACATCAACCAAGTAGGACATCATATAGAAATGATTTTCTTAGTTGGCCATGATCTTCTTGATTTTGGAAGCTAAATTACAAGAGATGATCTCCCCAAGGGGAGGGGTCATTTATTCATCTATAATCATAGACAGTAGTAGAACCCACTTCTCATCCTTATGGCCAGTGTTTTGTATTATATAACTTATTCATCATGGTTATCCCCATTCTCACCCCTTTTATGAATTGGGTGATGGGAATCTAATTTATTTTAGACTTGTAGATGAACCTCCTCAATTTCTCTACCCAAATTCTCAAGACTTATTTGATATTGTGTGAATCAATCCATTGGGTCATGGTGTCTTTATTATAAATAATTTTAGGATCAAACAAGTCATAATAGGCTTGAAAGGTGAATCTATCTATATAAGAGATATTATTATCCAAGTTGACATATTTGATCATGTTATCCACACAACTAAAGTGAAATTTTTTATGGACTAAGTCCACAAATGGGAACACCTCTGGATTGGATGCATCTTTTTGTAATCCTACAAACTTAAGTTCGAAGATGTCAGACCTTTCCTGTACAATATTGGGATCTTCCTCATTGTCATTGTTCTAGTTTAACATCCTCTCCACATGGTAGAATAAGTAATTTTAGTGTTTTTCCTCTATGACCAATGCAATTTCATTAAATCTAGTGTCTTAGAAGACTATGTTTGTTCTATATGAATACAATAATGACACTTGTTCTAGCTTAGAAGATCTAGATGCTCTTTCTTTGACCATGACTTCTAATTTTTTATGGATGAGCCTATGGATTACCTAAATGGAAAATGAATGTGCATAATTTTATTATCAAATGATATAGATTAATTCAAAGTTTTTGACAAATAGAAATGGTGAGTGTTAAGATTTGAGATAACAAGCTTTAAACCACATATTTTATCAGAGTTTTGAATTAAAAGATATAGAGATAAATGATTTTTATCATAATTTTGAATTACAAGATACGGGCCATAAATGGTAGGTATCTTTCACTTAATTTGACATAAATCTTGGATGGATATTTGGTTTTATTCTAATGACTTTAAAAATTCACTTTAGGGAATTAGTTAATCATCACTCTTGGTTTGTCTATGTGTTTTATAATCATAGGTTTGACTTTTTCTTGGAGTGACTTAGCTTAATAACCACAAAAAATAGCCTCTATTAGTATTTAATTCATACCAACAACCAGAAATAATAGAAAATAATGTGTCCTTTAGGTGTCATACTTGACACATGTCTAACACTTGGTATCTCTTCATTTATTTTAGTCTTTTATTTTAGATATTGGTATATATGGGTGCATGATGTGACATTTTGGCATATGGAATATTTGGATTGGATCTCACCTCCTTTTAAGTTTTCTTGGCTTTCACCCTTTTATTTTGGGCTAAAATGGTCTTGGAACCCTTGATAGCTTACCTAGTGGTAGGCTTTCATTAGATCATGCTATCACATAGTTTTATTATATGAAACTCTTGATGGACCCATCTATTGTCACACCTTTCCATGTGTTACCCTTCTATTAGATTATTTTTTGATAGGTATTTTAGATTCCTTTGATCATGACATTATTATGTGATAAGTGGTCCATATGTCACTAGTCCATTAGACTTTCCTACCAAGTGGATCTTATGTATCTTTCAGTTGTCCAAGATTGGGTGACTGAGTGACAAATATCTTCTAGTAAGGTGGCTTTATTCTGGTTTGCTAACTCAATTGACATTTTATGCATCCCTTTCACCATTTAGGTGGCCACATCACCATAGAAAATTTACTTTAAGAGACCATTCAATCACTACCCTTGATTTTTCCACATGTCTTATCATCATAGGCTTGACTTTTTAGTGAGGTGACTTGTATTTAAATCCCCTAGCATAAGTCCCTAATATCGGTGTTTTGGGAACAACTATATGCCACCTAGGTATTTATTTTGACAAATACTTAACACTTGGTACCATCTCAAAAATTTAGCCTTTTACTCTAAATATTGAACCATCCAAGTGGATCGAGTGACACTTTGCCAACTATCATCTTCTGATTGGATCACTCATCTTTAATTATCGCATGAGTTGACCCCTTTCATCCTAAGACTGAGATGACCTTAGAACTTATACTAGTTTACCAAGTGGTAAGTTCTTATTGGCTCACATTTTTACATGGCTTTGTTATATGAAATTATTAATGGACCCAAAATGCCACTTTGCCAAGTGTCATGTTTTAATTTGATCATGTAGTCATTGGGTTTCATGCCTTCCTTTGATCATATTATTACCATGAGATATGTGTCTAGGTGTCTTCATCCCCTTGATCGTAAATATCATGTGTCTTCCATGTCACATTTATACACCTAATTTTAAGTGACTTACTGCCAAGTTTCATCTTGTCATGTAATTGTTTTATTTTGAAATTAAAATATTGCATCTTAAATGTGGGGTGTGACTAAGTGACAAGTGGCATGATGTAATATGATTGTATTTTTAAGATACTTAGAAAACAACATAAGCCTCAGAAGGGTATGACTAGATACCATATGGAATATTCTAATTGAGTTGTGGGGTCATGAACTTTATAAATTCTTTGTAAGCTGAAATGCCATGATTGGGTGACAAGTGAAAAAATACCCTTGGGTCACATTATCACTTAGTTTTTCAAAAGTGAAAATATATGTAAAAAATTCCAAAACTTATGTGACTAAGGTATTAATGCATGGGACATTTTTGCATGTCTTTGGAATTTGAACTGGTGTCAGGGCTCATTCCAAATAAAAATTTGCCATGCTTATATCAAATCCCTTACAATTACTTTTGTAATCAATATGGAAGGTATTACAAGTCCCTTAAAGATTTTTCCTAGGAGATACCTTGAAAGAAAATTTGAATCATGTGCATGTTCAAGGTATCTCCTAGGAGATACCTTGAAATAAAATTACAATTGTATATATGTTCAAGGTATCTCTTAGGAGATACCTTGAAATAAAATTCCAATTATGTTCATGTTCAAGGTATTTACGAGGAAACACATTGAAATTACTACAAGGTCCTTCAAGATAATCCCATAAGAGATACCTTGAAAGAAATATCTAATCATGTGCATGTTCAAGGAATTTACTAGGAGAACCCTTGAAGGTAATACAAGACCCTTCAAGGTATCTCCTAGAAGATACCTTAAAGGGAATTGTAATACCTTCAAGGGTACCTTAAAGGTATCTCCTAAGAGATACCAATAAAACATGCATAAGGGTACCCTTGAAGGTATTACAAGTCCCTTCAAGGTATCTCCTAAGTGATACCTTGAAATAGAATTCCAATCATGTGCATTTTTAAAAGGCCTTGTAGTACCTTCGAGGGTACCCTAATGCATGTTTGAAAGGTAAATCCTAGGATATACCTTATACATTTAAAACATGAATTAGAGTACACTTGAAGGTACTAAAAATCCTTTCAAGGTATCTCCTCGAATATACCTTGAAAAAAATTCCAATCATGTGTATGTTCAGGGAATGTTAGCAGAGTTTCCTAGAATTTATCTAGAACATGCTAATTACAAAGATAGCTTACACAATAGGAAGTGGAAAATAATCATAATAGCATGAGTGAATTTATAAAAACTTCAATTTTATACATAGTAATAAATATAAATATAAAATAACATGGCATTAATAATTTATGAACATAAACAATATAATATAAGATAAAACAATCTAAAACAAAATAGAGTAAACATTATGCACTAGGAATACATAAAATAATCTTAGGAGAACCATAATAGAGTTAATATATTAATATCTATCACACATAGGAACCATATTACATTATATTAGGGAAATATATATAGACTTTTACATGGCTCTATCTCTTTGCATTACAACTTTTTTGCATATAAAAAGAAAACCTCTTGGCATAATTATATCTATCTCTTGGCTAATAGGTTTGAAGACATTTAAAATATCATATAGACAAAAAATGATACCCTATATACATGGTTCCATAAATTATACACTTAAAATTTTATAAGGCCCGCTTCCATGTCCAATACTTTCCCAGACTTCAACTATTATTTCATCCCAAGATAAAATCTGAACTTTGATCTCGGCTAAAGATGGAAAATATTAGCCTTTAAAAAAATTGTCAATAATCAGTCCAGGTGTTTTTTACTATACTAAACCCTTTTCACACTACTTATCTACCTTTTTGGGTTTTCAACTAAGTAGCATACTTGCCTACCAACCTTTTTGGTTTTCTATAGACTAGCTTAACCAGGTGGCTATTTTGGTTAGGGGTTTTCAACCAACCTATCCCCATTCTTAATGCTTATGACTATGTTACAAAGTATAATTTTTTTCTTAAATTGGAAAACTTGAACTATGTATTTACCTACTATAGAGGTGGTGCTAAAGTTTGGCCAAGTAGTTATGTAGGTTGTGGCTACTCAGACTGCACCTTTGTATCCATCTATCTCTTCTATAAAATTTATTTGATATCTTTTGGTGGAATGAACTTAGGTTCATCTATGATATGGACAATAACTATTTCAACCTATAATAATTCATGCTTGAGAATTTTCAATTTATAAATTACTTACCACACTAGGGTAAGCAAAATGCATAGTGGAATCTAAATAACCATCAATTTTTCTACATCTTCATCTTCTATGATGATAAGGAAGGATCTAGAATTTGATAGATTAAGTTATATGTCTAACACAATATAATCCAACCTATCTATAGTTATTTAGGCTTGAATAATCATAAATTTGTTGAGCATTGTCTCATTCTACCAAACTTGGAGCTTCTTCATCATGGTATCCCTAGTGTCTAACAACTATCAAAATGTGTTAGTCCATGTTTCTCCAGTAACTATTTGATCACTCATTATAGCTTTAGCTTTATCCACCATTACAAACTATTATTTTTCAAAAGCCAAGGATTTTCCAAGGTGTTACCCCCAATCAATAATTCCTTATGTTATCTAGTTATCTTAATGTAAAAAAATATTTAGGACCTATAAATATGCTTCTAGTAGTTTACGAATGACTTCTATTTTAGTATGGATAGCCTACCCTTGGGTGAAAAGTTTCTATACACTCACCCAATTCTTTTTCAAATAAGTCAACAATGTAGTGAGTTATTTATCCTCAAACATTACTTGATCACCAAAGACTTGTGTAATGAGAGCAAGACAAGTAGCATTGATGAGCTTCCTAGCCTTAGTAATTTGATTTGGTGCTTCTATTTTCTCCTTGTGTAGTTAAGAAATTATATGTTCCAATTTTGAAACCTTTTGTGAAATGAATTCTTGGAATGCATTTTCTCCTTAAATTATTTTAGGGAAAATGATAGCTATAAAACATCTAAAGATGTCGCCAAGTATAGTGGATGTGGATCTAATTGTGGTAGGAGCTAGCATAAATTAAGCCAATAGAATAAATAAAGTTGTGTAATAAGATTATATAATAGGGACATCCCAATACCATTTGGTAGATGGGTGACACTTTGATAGTGAAGTATCCTCTAGTGTGCTTGATTAGGTTGTATCCTTCTGGGATGTTACATGTTATGCTTCTTTATTTTCCTTATCTTCCTTTTATTTTATATTTTATGCCTTAAAATCATCTTGATCCTTGGCTACAGACTCAACATGAATCTAGGTTACTTACTTAGCCTTGGTTCTAGCCACATTTTCATACTTGACATTTAATTTAGCCTTAGCTTTGGAATTAGCCTTTGCTTTCGCTTTGGAATCAACCTCAACTTTTCCCTTGGTAACTTATGCTTCTACCTTGCACTTAGCTTCATCTTCCTTATAGTACTATTATTTGGCATATTTCTCTCATGCTTCTTGTTATATTTGATTTTTTCTCTATGTATTTTGTGCATCTTGATCCTTACATTATACCTCTTCATGTTTCCTTCTCTTCATTTCAACTTTTGCTTTCTTAGATTTCTTTCTCTTAGCCTGAGCTTCATCAGCCTTCTTTTTCCCAACCTCATCTTCATCAAACATATTTTGTTGTTATACCTCTTCAGTGTGTTGTTTGTATTATTATTATTGTACACATTTAGCTTCCTACATAGTTGATTGTTATGTGGCATTCTTATTCTTTTTGTTCTCTATGATTTTCTCTTTTTTCTCTCTTCTTTTATTATAGCCTCTTCCTTAGGATCTGAGGTATCCTGCACAACATCCATTTATTATACTAGATTTAGTATAGCGGTATCTAGAGGTCTAATCATTATATATACATAATTTATTTACATATTAGATTGTGAGTACCCTAAAGATTCATATTCCATAACCACACCTTCACACATGAAAATCTTTCTAGACTCAATTAGAGGAACAAGTGTATCCTTGTGTTTTCTAATGCCCCTATACTTCAATTGATGAGCACTTCTCATTATGGTTGTCTCTTTGAAAGATAACATATGTTATTATATGGTGGATGAAGACCTAGATCAATGATGTGTATGTTATTTGTAAAATAGTGGATATAATAGGCTCCCTTGCTTTGTTAGATATACACTTTGCATGGATGATGAACTAGCTAATAGATCTATTTGGAAAATTTATGCCATAAGTTTGTGTCAAGTTTCTTTTTGACCTATAATATCCGTAATAATAGAGGGAAGGGGTAGAATAATGTCAATCAAAGGTATCTTCTTACCTTATTCTACACTTGGCAAGTGTACACTACTTTCTATAAAAATAATTCCTTCCCCTCCTTATCATAGACCTCTTGGATTTTGTCTCTGATCATGCATTGAATAACTTCCTATTAATCATCCCCCATATTTGATAAATCACATTCACAAGATATCCTTGGCACATGTGGGCTATCCAAAAAAGATTAAGTTTGCCTTGATCTTTTTTTGGCTAATGGTGGTGAGGATCTCTATGCAAGTCCCTTATTTTTTAATTTTTCTTGATGTGGGGCAGCTATGAATGACTGTGGTGATGAATGTGGTTATGCAAATGGATGTGATTATGATTATTATTTCTTGTGTTATTGTCCACCTAGAGGGATGATTTTAATAGGCTATAATGACATCATGACTAGGTCTCTCTACATATATACTTTGTCTTGTGCTTCAACTATTGTAATGAAAAAAGGGATTGAAGTCACAATTGTCATGGCTAACTCATACACCTTGATTTGAACACCATTGTACAACTTATTTATCGGTGCATGCTACCATAAATATTGCATGACATCCTATGAAATTTGAAGGTGTGACCTACTCAAATCTAGAGCCTTGATCCGCCATATGTTAAACCACCCTAGTTTCGCATAAGATGTCCCTATCTTAGTCCAAGTGATTCTTATAAGGGGAGTAATAGGGAAAATTCCACAATAACATTAACTTGGCCTAGTAGGGACTTCCATTAGGGGAAGCATAATAACAAAACACAAAATTGATATTGGAAATTTCATGAGCTAACTAAAAGTACCCTACCAATATTAGTGGTAAGCTTTGATGTGAGAATATCAAGCCAATTTAACTTCTCATTTAGGTGTATCATGTGATACACAATGTTACTTACTCTTTTTATTTCCTATTTAGCCTATTTTTTTATCTACCAAAACCTCTTTATTATATATTCTACCATAATGCGCACTATAACATCCTCAATGGAGTCAATTGGGGTTCCTCTTCTTCCCTAGTGGGAAACTTCTCCTGAATAAATGAATGAATTGGTTTTGTAGGGGACTTGTATGGAAATAAGTATTTTCTATGATTCAGGAGGCCTATGGCTCTCACCATAGTTTCCACATTGATCCAAATGGTGATATCTTAGGAAAAATGAATATCCCCATAGTTGTATCTACTTAACAAGGTATGCATGATGTCTTTTAGTTTCCCAAATGTAGGTAACTTGATTAGCCTCTCTTCATCAAAAACCTAAAGTAGATGTTGAAGTACAAGAGCTCCTACTTGTGCACCCAGTTATGTTGATGGGGTGAAGAGAGTAACATTGGCCATTTCCATAAAGTCAAAGGGATTCATTTCATTAAATTTAGTTTGTCAAAGACCTAGACCAATCCCCATTTCCTCCGTATATGCATCTATGAGAATGGTCAAGAACTTGATCATATCCACAACTATACCTATAATCTATGTTGTTTGATTACTTTATTCTACTAAAATTTGGGTCTTGATTTTTGTGCATGGGAGTATATAAAGAGTAGATATTAGAATAATCTTGTTTGATAAATTCTATAATGTTTTTGTATCATTCATCCCATTCATTTTATAGCTTTGGACATCCAAGTTTCTCTTCCCAACCTCTTTAAATGCCTTGATTACCTATGCATGAGTGACATTCCTCATATTTAATATTTTGGCTTTGATAGTGACCTTTTTTGTATCCAAAATATTTAATTTACCCCATATTATGTGCTTTATGTGACCTTATGTCACTTGGTGTAGCCACTCTATTTAATGAATCCACCTGTCACATCTCAACTCAATCTACCTCAAACAAGATGCAATATTTTAAAACATCACATCTTTAATGCTCTTGCATGGCCATTAGTAGTCCTTTATCTATACCTATCTTATTATTGAAACTTTACAAGACTTAATTGATCCCGATGTAATTGCATCCAAATTCCTTGATGATATGTCACTAGAATATGAATGCACCCTAAGATCACAACCTATTCTTAAATGTTGTGATGTTGTGATATGATATTAAATATGGTAAGGCTTAAGCGTATAGCCATTTATAAATCCTATAAATATGGATCCCTACAAATATTTTAGCACAATGATACCCTATTATGATACTTCTTGAATAATATAAAATCCTTTCTATCTAGTGCATATCTTCCATAGAAATGATTTGAACCTACTATCATATAATAACACTACCTATTCTCGATCAAACTCTTTAGATCATAAGTTGCAATCATGACATGCCTTATGAATCAGTGTTTGAATAAGTCTTAAAATAATCAATTCACCATTAATGAATACAAATTGTATTTCCACTTCAGAAGATGTTTTATTTATTATTTATAAACATCTCTTAACATTCACTCATATAACCATAACTCAACTATACCTTGCACTCCATGGTTATATCAATCCATTGAAATAACATTTTTAATCAAAATTGAGAGTATTACAAATCCCTTCAAGGTATTCCATAAGAGATAACTTGAAACAAAATTCCAATCATGTGCACGTTTAAGGTATCTACTTGAAGAACCCTTTAAGGTGCTATAATGCCCTTAAAGGTATGTCCTAGAGTCAATGTAACCTTGAAGGGAATGCAATGCCCTTCAAGGTATTCCTTAAGAGATACCTTGAAATAAAATTCCTATTATGTGCATGTTCAAGGTATCTACTTGGATAACCGTTTAAGGTAATACGAGGCCATTCAAGGCATGTCCTAAAATATACCTTGAAGGCCATTGTATTACCTTAAAGGTTACATTGAAAGTATCTCCTAGGAGATACATTTTAAACATGTATAAGATTACCCTCAAAGGTATTATAATTCCCTTCTTGGTATCTCCTAGGAGATACTTTGAAAGAAAATTCTAATCATGTACAAGTTTAAGTTATCTACTAAGAGACCCCTCGAAGGTACTACAAGGCCCTTCAAAGTATCTCCTAGGAGATACGTTGAAATAAAATTCCAATTATATGCATGTTTAATGTATATACTAAGAGAACCCTTAAAGTGAATTATGGTACCTTCAAAGGTACCTTGAAGGCATTACAAATCAGTTCAAGGTATCTCCCAAATTTTAAAATATCTTAACAATATCTTATTCCATAAATAGTCACTAAGATCTATCAACTAGAATTGTTATGACATGTTCTTCATTAACATAACTTAAGTAACTCACAACAAAAAATTTAAAACTATTATTACATATATCAAACAACTAAGATACCATATCAATGATAAGAAATGTAAGAGACCACCATACAACATAAACTTGAAGAACAACCTGAAGGATTTTTTATCTATATTTGATATCAAAATTTCTCCTATTTGATTAGAGAGGGTGATACACTATTTATAGGCTTGGAACGGGGCCAACCTCATCTCTCAAGAAAGTTTTAAGTAACACTTAACATCTCATCACTCAACATCTCATTAGAGACAAAAAAAGGTTACAATAAGAAAGATTCCCAAATAAGGCTTATAGTTATCAGAGGGGATTACTATGAGTTGGTAGTTATAAATGGTGAAAATTGTGCACTAGTGACTGATGTAGCTATTGTAATTACAAATGAAACCGTTGCCAATATAGGTAAAGTCATTATCATAGTATGGGTCTTCATTAAGGGGATCATTGAAATTTTAATATGAGTTCTATTTGGAGAAATAGTTATAATTATAATTATCGATGGGGTGACTATGGATGTCATGGCCTACTTGCTCACTTGATTTTAGAGGTAGACAATACGGCTAGCCTAGAAGTCAATTTCCACTTCCTCAATGTCCAACAGTGGTCTTTTGAAAAGTTAGTGAATCTTATCCATCAAATTTTTATGTATCTTTAGTGATTTTCCAATCTTTACATAAAGGGTTTCTGTAATAAGAACCCTTATTCTAGAAAAAATCACTAGTTGTTTCACTTCATTGACTATTCTATAGATAGTGCCCTTAACCTCTACTCTAAAACTATTGGTAGTTACATGAATAAGTTATTCAAGAATGGATCTATGTACCAAATATATATATGGAGTGACTACATTATTTATCCTTATTTTCCCCCAAATAGCCATAACTTACCTCTCCTGACTGATCAATTGCAGGACTAAAGTCTTTATGTCTTAGTGGCATTCAAATTAGTAATCTTTCATGGTAGCTATGTAGTTATATGCCCAAGAAACATCAAGGTATGATATCAAGTTTAAATGGGCATAAGATGTGTTCCTATTTAATCATCTCAAAAAAAAATAGTTTAGCCTCCATTTTCTTCATCTTCTGAACCTTTGGATATATATCTTCTCATTGACATTGTGACTCCCCTTTTGCAGCTCTGATTAATTGGATGATACTATATATCTTGTTTCCATCCATGTAAATTATAAATAATGTCAATTAAGGGTTATATAGTGGTTCTTACTTATAATTACTCAATGTCTTAATCATATCCTTTGAACATTTCCTTGATCACCCCCCTACAAAAATCATAAAAGTATAAGGATCCTCTTGGGGTAGAGAGCTCACATCAGAGGGATGTATTTTTCTCATTTTAGATACAGATAAGATATCTTCCCTTTGTTAAAATTACACTTCATAACCTTATAAAATTATTAACTTCCTTTTGATCCTCCTCATGTTCTTTATCTCCTTGTCAAAATGGAGATTGACCAATAGTTTCTCAATGACTGCCAAGTTTCCCCTACCCTCTTCTACCTATTGCAACTTTTGTAGCCATTCTAGTATGTTGAAATTTATTAATTATTAAATAGGATTTATAGGCTCAGTTGGAGTGGAGAATTAAGGCTTTCCTAGAGGAAGCATGAGCTTAGGGGAAAAGGGTCCTATTTGTGGGAAAGGTGGGATTGGCCACTGCTAACTAGTGACCTTTTTAACGGGTGTTATATCCAAAATTAGCTTTCCCTTTTACATCTCCTTTTGGGTGGTCACTATAACATTATACGTGTGATTACGATGGGTTAGTGGCATCCCCATTTTGGAGAATGGTTAACATGGGGTAATAGGTGAAGCAAAAAATGGAGGTTAAGACTAAGCTCTCAAATTGAAATTTTGTATGCAGTTTGGAAGGATTAATTATGATAAAGTAGAAGTATATGGAGGGATTACTAAGGAATTTTTGTAAGTACTCAGTGGCTGAGGCAAATTTGAGCCCAATGGTAGTGGTAGTAGGAAAACTATGGAGTATACTAACTTGAATCTCATTCAAAGAATATAAAGAATAAGAGGGAGCTACAATATTGGTTACCACTATAGTAAAAATTATATAAGTTAAGGACAAAGAATAGTGGGATAAGGTTTTCACATGTTAAAAATAATCAATTGGGGGAACTATTTTATAATTTTTCATTATTGTCTATAGGGATGAAGGACCCGAAGACACTCTCACTAATTTTCCACTTATGGAATCCATGGGTCTTGAATCTACTTCATCCTTGGCATCTCCCTCTTATAGAAGTATCTTAATGGAAACTAAATTAGTCCCCAAAATCTTTGTATCCCTATATTTGGTCTATTCTTATTCAATCTATTCATCCTCAAGATCACTCTTAGTAGTCTCACTGATAGATATTGAGAGTGATTCTCAGATTCACCTTTCCATTATCCTTCATCTGAGGTAATTTTATTTATTTCCTCATCAACATATAATAACTCTATAGTTTATATTATTCTATAACCCTTCTATCCCTTAAATCATCCCCTTGATCCATTATTAAGTTCCTCTTAGATAGGTGCACATTATGGTGAGGTTAGAGGAGTCCTAGGTTTCCTTTTGTATATAATAGGCTCCATGGTAGGGGTGGAATTTTATGTGGAGGGAAGTAGAGTAGAAACTAATGAAACAACTGTGATATTGGGTGGAGATGAGGGGAGAGTGGATGTACATAAACTAGTAGCTAAGTTGAGGAAGGAAGGAAGAGGAACTTCTTGCATTGTGGTGAGTGGAGGAAAGGGAAACAGAGAGAAGGCTCCATTTGTCCCCACAATGGTGTCTAATAAATTAATTGGAGGTGAATGTGGGAGAGGAGAATTGAATAAAGAAAGGAATGAAGGAAGATTAAATTCCTAAACTATGGCGAGTACAAAAAAAAACATAGAGAAAAGTCTACCACTACCCATTATATTTTTGGTTTCTTGTGCTATAGAGGGTGGAGAAAGGATCATTGCCACTATAGTAGTTGCTATGATGGTAATGGAGGGTGGTAAGGCATGAGGAAAAATTGAGGGGGTGCCTAATCTTGTGTTATAATTAATGAAAGGGCCCCCTTGGAAGGATTCAAAACCTAATGCCCATTTCAATATTCTTGACCTAATCTTTTGTGATTTTAGTATTATAATATATATTTCTAGCCACCACTATTGACATGGTGACCTTCTTCATCATGGCATGGACCTCTGTGTCATTTATGTCATTCATAAACACCTCATCATTCCAAGTGTGGATGTTCTCATAGTTGATCTTTACCCTTCCTCTTAGTCTCTTTAGGTGTTTCCTCACGTTCTCCCTAGGGTCCCATTATCTATAGGGTTACCACTTAAAATCATAATGGTTTGGGTTTTTCCCAATGGATAGAAGTGTTCTCATTTAGTGTATTGAATCTTACCAATGCTAAGTGGATATGGGTGCATAGATCCCAACCTCTTATTTCTTAGTTGATCATCAACTAAGTTAGCTAATTGGGCAAAAGTTTCTCATTCTTCAACTTTGTCTAGGACCAATCTAGGTAGATATATAGGGTAGGCTCTAGTTCCCTCTATCCTAACAGGTGGTACAATATAGATAAAGCTAATAATACCCCATCTTGTCTATACTCTTCCTAATTTGATTTGAGATCCTAGACATATCTTTGCCATAAATGGCTGAGTATACCATCAGGTAGAAGGTCTCAATAATATTGGTCATGTTCCTCTTGAACTTGTGAATGTGGAGGATGTTGAACCTTTTACATATCATTATCATAGGGTACTCTTTGAAAGGATCCCAAGGCTCATCAAAAGATGCATGGATGGTTTTGGTTATACCATCCACCATGTAGGACATCATATAAAAGTTGTAATTTGGGGAGTTGCTGAGATTGGTTATTGTGTTGATGATGTTGGAACTGATGATTTTTACTATGTAAATGATCCTTTTATAGGTGATAATAAGGTTAAAAAGGGGAATCCACACCTCATTGACATAAGTCATTCTGGGGAAACTATAGATTTTTTTAATAGGGCTATGGAAATTCTAACTATAGGTTGGAAAGTGGTTATTGGGATAGCAAAAATAAGTCCTATGATTACAAAAGTACTAAGGTCATAGGCCCATTCATGTATCTTAGTGTCTATGTTGTTTTCATATATCTAGGTATTCACTAGATTTTGTTTGTATGCCATCTTATGGGAAAGTATCATGTAGTACTTTTTGAATGTTATACCACGAAGGTGGGCCACTAGTGTGCTATTTTGGTGAAATTACAAGATTTTGCCAAAAAATTACCATTTATAAGTAAACTAAATAATAAGTTGATGCAGGGCATTACCTCAAGTTTAGTTACAACAAGATGTAGATCCACTCTCTTGATTAACATAAGGTCATCCTGGTACCTCTATGAGAACATAGAGAGTTGGTCTTCTACACTACAAGGTTTGGCCTTGCAAAAATTTTCCAAATAGAATATAAGTACTTGAAATCATTTTTGAGGGTAGATTCATCAAACACCATGTCATTATATTCTATTGTTCCTAAAATTAAATATGTAGATGGAGGAGGTGAAATTTGAGATGAGGAGGCCATGATTATGCAACTATGAAACTTCTAGTTCATTAGGTTTCAAACTCAAGTTTGAAATTTTTTAGTTCGATGGAAATATGAGTGTAATTGGATCTACAAATTACATATATTTCCTTTCGATTCACTATATTTACCTAATTAAATGTAAGGTTGTTCAATTCTTGTGAATTAATTATGTGATTAGATTTGGCTCCTCACTTTAATTTTCATATTTAAATTTCACCTAACTCATGAGATGGTGACACTTTGATCACATCAAACTTATGAGATGGTGAAACTTTGATCACGTCATACTTACAAGATGGTGCTACTTTTCAAGATCACATTTAGTCACTTACTGGGAGATTTTGTATAATTCCTTTCATTAATTCAGTATCTAGATGATTAGGATGATGACATTTAGCATGATCTCTCTAGCCTGATTGCCTACAATTTTGTACATTAAGTTCAATCTGTCAATCTCTGAGTAAATGAGATGGATACACTTGGAATAATATGATAGAGTCACTTGCTTGATGAAATTGAAATATTTTTTGAGTTTTGAAATATTTCAGGTTTGTTGGTGTATGCCACATTTCTTTGACTATTGAAAAATGAAGTCTTAAGCTTAATTTTAAAGGTACCCTTGAATTTATTACATGTCCCTTCATGGTATCACCTAGTAATTCCTTCAAATAGACCTTGAAGGGCCTTGTAAAACCTTTAAGGGTACCCTTACACATTTTTGAAAGGTATCTCATAAGAGATACCTTAAAACTTTTGGGTTCGCCATAGAAGTTCAAATCACATATAAGATCCCAAAATATAAGAAGCTAATAATTTTACATAATTTTTCTCAAAAACCCCATTAATTAATATCATTTTGTATAATAATAAAATACATGGTTGAATATTGACTTAACTCATTAGTTATTTTTCTCTGCATGATTATTCTACTCTTTTGCATGTCTGAATTGTATCTCCTAGGAGATACCTTCAAAGTAGGATGAAATGAGGATTGAAGTATGTAACATATGATATTAAAAGCTACCATTTTTGTATTGACATAAATTGTGTCATTAGAAAAAAAATTATACATTACCTTTGAAATTTTTATAGGTTTTAATATATCTCGATGCTTATGTTATGGTATAAATATAGCTTTATCTCCTACATATAGGTATAAACTGGACTAATTTTATAAATAACTTGATTAGCAACTCTTCTCATGTCTTTTGTAAATATCTAGTTTGAAAAATCGTACATCAATGGCTTTATAATGTGGAGTCTATGTTTCTCTCATAAATAATGGTAAGGTCATTGGTGAAGGAAGAATACATAAATTTGCATGTCCAGAATTTGAATCTATAGAACCCATAAAAATCACTTCCACATACCATAATGAGGAAATACCTATTAGATGTATAAGTGTTAATATGACTAAAGCTTTTGATCTGAATCTATCACATCAATTCTTTATAGCTTTTATGGATAATTTGGGGGATGTAGTTGATAGTTTTACTATATCAAGGACAAAAATTATGAAACATGTCACAAATACATTTTCTGTAGACAATGACATGGAATAAAGATAAAATAATTTTAGTTCAATTCTACATAGACTACCATTTCAACAAGAAACCCCTTTATTGGATTCATTTTTTTGATATATCGATATTCCTACCACATTTCAAAGTCTAAAAAAACTTTTCTTGAGAAAAGGATACATTTTTTTTGCACAAATCTACAACTCTTGCAAATGATGATATTATTAATTTTAGTTATGTTGAATTTTCACAACCAAGGGAGTTTTTTGGTTGCATTCCTATCCCAATGTTAGAAAATGAATTTGGAATTTACATAAGGTAATTTCTAAAACATTGTGAGACTTGCAATATAGAGGTAACTAAAACATCTATCATTTGATGGCTTTCCAACAACATAGTAGACACTGAATGTAGATAAATTAATTTACCACAAATGACACCAAAGGATAAATAATATAGAAATGTTTGGGACATAGTGGATAATGAATTAACTCCTTGCCTAACATTCCTAGCATAAAGGCATCCAAAATAATTAACTAATGCCTATAGCTACTCAAGCTAAAAATGAAATCATCCAAACACTTCACTTATCCAAGTGGAGTTTGATGAAAGCATAGATAGTGAGATTACAACAATGTATGTGGATAAATGTTGTAACAAAAAATGTTCTAAGTTAGGATTGGCATTTTAGATGCTGAAATATTCAAGGATAAAGTTTCTTGATTCTACCACAATAGATAGGAGGCAACATGTTTTGGATGACTTTTCTACTAGTTTGTTTAAGAAAAAAAACAACTATTAATTTTTAGGGTACATAGATCTATTTGGAAGCTTGCATTAAAATATATGGATTGAAGACAAGTATAATTTTTGACATTCAAAATTGTCAAAAAAAATGGGGAAAAAATGCATTCTATGGAGGGAGATTTTGACAAAAGCTAGTAAACAGGACAATGGTAGCTAAAGATTTGTTAGAGAAATTGGTGGATGATTTTATAGATGTTTCTCTATGAATAACATTCTAAGTATTGGTGGATGATTTTATAGATGTTTCTCTATGAATAACATTCTAAGTAGATATAGACAGGTCATGAGAAAAATTTCAACATCTTCTAGCATCTTTCACTTAAGAATTTTTGAGGTGCTACATCAGTGCATAAATAATAAATGTAGAATATGAGCCAATATCCTAGCCAAAATCAAATAACATGTGGAGAACTAAATTTCATGATGTGATCACTTCCATGTATGATGACTTCACTAGGTACAAAGCATGCATCTTATTAACTCAAAAAAAATGCTCTGGGTCACTCTATAGAGATCAAGAAGATTGTATCGATCAAGAATTCATGATGCACTCAAATCAGATACCTCATATAAGATAAATGTATTACACACATGAATGAATGTCAGAAAAATACCCTAAACAATGCCTCAATGTCATTCATGACAAGGTGGAATGTCAAAAAACATTTGTGCCAAGGATAGTGATAACAAGGAAAGCAATTATCAATAGAATAGTAGATTGTCAATGGCAAGGATTATAACACATGGTCATGGTGTAGGTGGATATGGGCATTTTTTTTGCTATATGTTATTGGATGGTTTAAATTTAATATCACCTAATTAAATAAGTGCTTCAAGGATATGGAAACAATAATTCCTTATACTTATGTTTCTTTGCTATATAAACCTAGATCTTCAAAATATCTATTGTATGATGCACTTTTGTCTAATAATTACTACCCTGAATGCAATAAATATAAAGAAAAAGAATTATCAATTGATTCCTTCAAGAAACTTCCTTCTAGGTTATACCTTCAACTAGATAACTATTGTGGGGACAATAAGAACATGTACTTACTTCCATCCATAATTATATATAAAAAATGTCGAACCATATATGGAACTAATATTACATTTACAAATTCAAAAAATCATGTTTTTTGTAAATTTTTATGTTACAATGTTTATCTTTCTTTGTTTATAAAGGTGTTTTAATTGATGCTAAAGTTAGATTTATACCTATAGGACACACCCATATGGACATTGATGACACATTTGTAAACCTATCTAAATGTATAAAGAGGAAAGATGTATGGAGTGTTGCAGATATTATGGAAAGTTATAGGACATGTGACAATACAAGAACCTTCATTCCATATTTGATTGAAGAAGTAGTAGATTTCAATAAATATATTAATAATTAGCAGATGAAGGGAAGAAAAAAAATTATAGGCTTGATAAAAGGCCAATACTTTATTCTATGCATGGAGCAAGGTGATCCCATTATGCATTGCAAGAAATCTATAAGAGATAGAAATTGGTCCCCACACATATCACCTAAGAACTCAATTGATTTATGAATTATTTTTCCTTAAGAAATAAACTACCTAGGCTTATTATCTATAAATGCATGATCTATGAAACAATTTGAATGGTTATATAAATTTGATTGAAGATATTATAAATATCATGAGCCTTCTGACTATTTTGCACATTTAGATAGATATGATTTATTTGTAATAATTCAACTATTTTTTAATTTTTTAATTTTAAATAATTTGGACTTATTATAAATATATTAGATAGATGTGATTTATTTGTAATAAATCCAAGTAATTTTTTCTGAAGTATACTTTATTTATGATAGTTTTCACCTACTAATTATTTTTTATCATTTTAAATAATTTGGAATTATTACAAACACATTAGATAGATTTGATTTATTTGTAATAAGTCTAACTTAATCTTGATACACTCGAATTTAATCTTGATATATTCCAATTTATTTCTAATAGTTTTCTAAAATTTGGATTGTTGATAAGTCCATATTATCTAAAATAATCCTTTAATTAATATTTTTATTTCAATTTCATATGTTTGTAATCTAGTATAATATATTACAGGAAGGATCCTATAAAAAAACTAGTTTTTTGGAAACTAGATTCAAATTTCTACAATTCATGTTCTTACACCATCCTCAAATTTTGAGTGTATCTATTTAAAATTAACTATAGAATTTCATATTTATCATTTTTTTGAATTGTGAAAAATATGATTTTTTTTTCAAAACTTGATATCAATGGACTTAATCTCATGAACATAAGTGATGTGTCAAGTAGTATGGAGACATACATATCCATAAACTCTTATTTTATCTTGAATTTGACAAATGAATCCTACAACCATAAAGAAAAAGATTCAATGTAATATTAGTCATCATTTGAACTTCAATTAATGTCATGGTGTAATTCAATGTTGGAGTGATGTATAAACAAAACATTATTGAACATGCTTAAGTAGACTAATGAAAACTCTCTAAAGTAGTTATTCTACAAAATAAGATACATTTCAAGCTCAATTAGGAAGCTTTTTAGTAATATATGAGATATTTCAATTTTTTTTTTGTAAAGTCACCCTCTTCCTCCACCTCTCCTAAAATGTCATGCACATATCCTCTCCATTTTCATCCCAATTATTCCACCAATTTTCACTAGTGAGATATTCATGTTTATTTTGAAGTATAAAATTCAATTGTGTTATAAATAACAACCACATTTTAAGTAAATTTGGCTTCCCAAAATAGGTAAACTATAATAGTTTAATTATACTTATACCTTCCAAACAAGTTCTTATTGTAACTGTACTGTTCATTATTCTCAGCACATTCAATTATATAACGATTTCCTTCTCTTTTCCCACTTTTTTGTTATTGAAATATTCAATCACATATTACCTAATCTTGATTAATATCTCCTCTCATATGCACACTTTCTATATAATTTATAAAAGGATCATCAATCACCTTAATATTCTTTCCCCTTTTTTCACTAGGTAATTTTTTAGAAGCCTTGGTCGAGTTATTTTGTTTAATCTATTTTACATCCTTGGTCTCTAACTTATTGACTAACATGGATAGTTATTTATCTCCATCCAGTATAGGTGTCACTATTTGCATTATATTATTTTACATTGCTATGATATATTACCCCTTCACATATTTTAAACAATAATATTCCTAAACAACTCTACATTTTCCCTTCTACAAGCTCAAAAACTCTATACACTCCTCCAACGGCATTGTATCTCTCTCACATAATGAATATAATTTAATTTGATGCTCTAGGTATCATATTTTACAAAAAATTAATAGATATGTTTTAATATAATAATTCTAAAATAATTCTGAAAGGTTACTCCCTTCTATTTATAACCTTAAGTTCATTAACTCCACGACCTACCTAAAAACCATTTATTTTTCTATCATTCAATGGTTTAATTTTGAAATTTATTACTAATTTGATCCATTTCATATATGACACTTTGGTTTTTATAAATTCCTATATGTATATATTCTATGTGCATATTATATCTCAAACCCTATTGTGTGTAAAACATACTGTGCTCATCACATTCTACACTAAACTCCTCTTGTATAACATACGCTATGTAAAACTTTAAGTACATTATTTTTAAAATATTAAAAAATACATTCAAAAAATTTGATTTTCTTTTCTTCACATAATTAATATAAAATAAATCCTCTAACATTTTATATTATTGTAAATTTCCTTGATTTTTCATATTTTTTAATATTTTTTTGAGACATGTTCCCACTCACTGATAAATCTCAATTATGCATGATTATCCCTCTTAGAGACACTTAAATTTATTGCATAAGGATGTATTAGAACCTCTCACTTGACTCTCTCAACTAAATTTATAGAATAATATAAAATTATTACACACTATAAAAACATGTTAATTTAACAAAACTAAAAAAATAAATAGATATTTGTGTGGTACATTTTCACCAGGTCATTGGAATTTTCCCATTCACCTTATGCATGGATATTTATCCTTTTTAATTTAAATTATGTAATCCATCCAGTGTGAATTTATATGTATATTCATCCTATGATACACATAGTTATATATAAATTCATGAATTTTACTCCTTGTGTATAGTGACTAATTCAAATATCACCTAGCCATCTGTGTTTGCTTGTAAAAGTCTTTCATAAGATTTTTTATTCTCTCTTGGTTTTGACCCTCATGATAGCTTGAATCCCCCAAATATAAATAAATATTATCATACATTACCTAAATTTTCATATTTGAGGAATATGTATTCAAATTCTTTAACTAATTTCGTCATTCACACATTCACCCCTTGATCCTTGGTTGAATTTAATACCATTTCTTAATTTGTAATTTTACTCTATGCATATTTCAAATATTGTTCCCTATTTATATTATTTTTTATTATTGTACATGGGAATAAAATTGGGTAAGTACATGGAAATTTGAGGAGAAAACAAGGTCATAAGTGTACATGCTTTTCTTAAAATTTTAGAAACCTTACCTTGCATATATTATTAGAGATGTTTATGTTAAAAATTTGATTATGTTATAACAACATGAATTTTAGCCTTTTAAGTGTAGTTTATAAAATATTATTTATTCTAAAAATTTTAAAATTATTATTAGATAAATCATATGAAATTAAAATAGATAATCCTTTTTCTTAGAAAAATATAGTAGATAGTCAATTGTGTGACCCCCAACTATCTCATAAAAAATTAGAAATTGGTTTTTTTAATGTATATAAAATCAAGCTTAGATTGGGACTTATATATTTTTAATTTATTAATGAATTTATAGTTTTTTAATAATATTACAATTAAATAAACTTTAAAAATGAAAAATAATGGACATCCCATCTTGATCCCCATAACTACATCAAAACATATAAAAAAATTGGTTATTTTTAATGTATATAAAATTAGGCTTGATTTTTGACCCTATAGGTTTTTTCATGTTTGGATGAATGAAATGAAATATACATAAAGAAAGATAGATACGTATAATTTTGGCATATATTAACATATAAATAAATATTTATAAATTAGTAAACATAAGAAATTTAAAGTAGTCAAAATATTAAAAAGTATATTTATTTAGAAAGAGCAGAGTGTGTTTGATGTTGCAATCCTGTTTTCATGAAACTTATTGATGAAATTCATAGTTTTTATCATTTAATAACTTGAATTTTGTGATTTTATGTTTTATTATTTTTTTAAAAAATTGACTGTGTGTGTATAGTTCCAAGCCTTAATTTCATATTTTAAAACCTAAAACACATATGTGATAAAGATGTATGCAGTTTTTTTGCTTTAAAATTTTCAAGGGTTATAGGTATTGAAATGTGAAAAAGTGAATGGTATGGTGTGTGTTTATAAAAAAAAAAATATAAGTGACATTTATATTCTTATAATTTAAATTTGTTTAATTAAATTTAATAAATTGGGGCCATTATGCATCTTCTGTATTTGGTATCATAGCTCGACAACCCACCATTTAAAATATCATTTTTCAAAATCCAATCTAGTCAATACTTTACAATTTTAAGGATTTCATTATTGAATCTATGGATTTCAAGCAATAATTTATTACAATTAATGTCCACTTTAGGAAAACATATAGTCACTTTATATGTTTCAAAGCCTTCCAAATTGATTATTAACATTTGTAGAAGTTCTAGGTTTGTTAAAATTAAACTTTTCAAACCTTACGTCTCCCAATATATGAAAATTTCCAAAGGATATTAGATTAATTTGATTATTGGACTAAGTAATTGAATGGTTTAATCACACATATTTTTAAACAATTTAATCATTATAAACATAATTGTGATTATAATATGTAAATTGAAAACTAATTGGACCCAATTTCATCAATATGAACCAACTACCTTATTGGTTCAATTAAGGATTTAATTTGTGCCAATTTTATCCATGTATATTTTATTACTACTATACGATGCGATTTAGGTCTCAATTGACCCCAATTTCATCATTGACTAAATGAATTACCCAATTATCTCAAGTTTAGATGTAATTTAATCTAATTTTATCCATGTGAATATATTTGTGACTATATGATGTGATTTAGAGCTTGATTGGTTACAATTTCATCAATTATTGAACCAATTACTCTATTGGTTCAATCATAGATGTAATTTGGTCCAACTTGAGCTCAGTAAGCCTAATCACAACTATAAGATGTGATTATAGGCATAATTAGACCTAATTTTATTACTCATTAAACCAATTTATTGATTGGTTCATCCAAGGATATAATTAATGTCAATTTGAGTGACATGAACCTAATTAGTACTATACGATTTGACCATGAGATTAATTGGAGCTAATTTAATTATTGATTGAGATAATTACTTAATTTATTGAATAAAATATGTAATTTAGTCCAATTTTATCCTCTTTAATATAAATATAATAATAAATTATGATTTATGTTTAATTTGCCTCAATTTCATTAGAAATTAAAATAAGTACTTGATTAGTTTAATAAATTATGAAATTTGGGTGAATTCTAGCCTCAAAAACATAATTATGACTAGAGAATATCATTTGGGATTCAATTTGACCTAATTTCATCATTAATTAAACAAATTTACTTTATTGGTTTAATCATAGATGCAATTTAGATGAATTTAAGTCAAGTGAATCTAATTACAACTATATGATGTCATTTAAGGATCAAATAGAGCCAATTTAATCATTAATTTACATAATTACTTAATTAGATAAATCAAATATGTTAATAGGCCAATTCTATCTCCCATGCACAAAATTATAGCTAAATGTTATCATTTAGGGACTGATTTACACTAACTACATCACCAATTTAACTAATTATACATCTAGTTTAATCAAGTACATAACGGTCATAATTTGAGACCCATGAACCTAGTCTGACTATATACCACATTTAGGGCTCAATTATGCTCATTTCCATAAGTAATTGAACTAATTTTTCAATTTATTCAAAATGTGATGTAATTTTAATTAATTGCATCACCATTAGCATAATTGGTACTCTATGATGTCATTTGTGGCTCAAGTGGCACTAATTTAATCATTAAATAGATTAGTTACTAGATTAGTTCAATCAAAGACAAAAGTTGGGAAAATTTGATCCATACAAAATTGATTGTGACTATATAATGTCATTTTGGGCTCAATTGTCTCAATTTTATCACTGATTAAACTAATTTATTAACTAGTTTTCTAGAATGTAAGTTTGGTCAATATGATCCCATGAACCTAATTATGACTATACAATTTTATTTAGGGATTAATTGGACCTAATTTCATTATTTGTTGAACCAATTATTGGTTGCTTCAATAATGGAATTATTTTAGGCAAAATTATGAATTTTGAACCTAATTTAAAAAATACAAAGTGATTTGTGTCTAAATTGAGCTCAATTTAATTTATGTTTGAAATAATTATTTGGTTGGTTCAATTAAAGATGTTTTTTGAAAATATGATTCCTATAAACCTGATTATGACTTACAAGGTGACTTTAGGCTCAAATAACCCCAATTTAATCATTAATTAAATCAATTAATAGATGGTTCAACTAGAAATATAATTTGGGTCATTTTGAGCATAACCATGATTATTTGATGTCATTTGGGGCTTAATTTTCCTCAATTTGAATAAAAGACACAATTTGGGAAAATTTGATCCAAATAAACCTAACTAAGACTATATAATGTCATTTAGGGCTCAATTATTTAAATTTTGTGATAGATTTAACTAGTTTATTGATTAGTTTTCTAGAATAAAAGTTGGGTCAATTTGATCCCATGAATGTAATTATGACTATACAATTTTATTTAGGGATTAATTGGACCTAATTTCATCATTTTTTGAACTAATTATCAGTTTCTTCAATTATGGATTCATTTTAGGCCAAATTATGCCTTGTAAACCTAATTTAAAAAATTCAAAGTGATTTGTCTTTGAATTCAGTCCAATTTAATTTATTAATTAAATAATTACTCATTTGGTTCAATTAGGGATATGATTTTATAAAATATAACTCTTAAAAACTTAATTATGACTATACAATGTGATTTGGGGATCAATTAACCCAAGTTCATCATTGATTGAATAGATTAATAGAATGGTTCAATTAAAAACATAATTTGGGTGATTTTGTGCATAACCATGATTATTTTATGTCATTTATTTCTTAATTTTCATCTATTTCATCACTTATTAAAGCAACTAGTCAATTGGTTCAATCAATGGTGTATCTTGGGCCAATTTGATCCCCATGATCCTGATTGATATTGTGTGATGTCATTTATCCCAAAATTCATCCATGATTGAACTAATTACTAAATTTGCTTAATGAAGGATGCAATTTAGGCCATTTTAATATTGATTAATGTGATTGGATCTATAAGATGTCATTTTGGACTCATATTTATCAAATTACATCAGTAATTGAATCAATTACTCAATTGGTTAAATAAGCTATAAAATTTGGGCCAATTTGACTCCTATGGACCTAAATAAGACTATAAGATGTGATTTGGTGCTCAATGGGCCTTAATTCCAAAACTAATAGAACTAGCTACTTGACTAATTTGACTAGGGATGTAATTTACATAGATTTGAGCCATATGACATAATATAGACAATTCAATGTGACTTTGTGTTTAGTTATCCCCAATTATATCATTAATTTTATTATTGACTATATAAATGATTAATTGGGGTTGATTAATCCAAAAATCACATTATATAGTTACATATATGTTCATGGGGTTCAATTTAGCCCAAATTATATCCCTAATTGAACCAATCATGTATATAGTTTAATAAGTGAATAAATTTGGGATAATTGAGCTCCAAATGACATTTTATAATCAAAATTAGGTTTATGGATTAAAAAATTATTTTAAATTATGTCCTTAATTGAAGCAATTTAGTAATATGTAAAATTAGTGATGAAATAGTGGAGATTAGGTTCTAAATACCATCATATAGTCATAATTAACTTTATGAGGCTAAAATTCACTTGAATTACATCCCTAATTAAACCAATCAATTAATTGGCTCAATCAATGATGAAATTATGGCCAATTGAGTCCCAAATGATATCATAGAGTCACTGTTAGGCTAACATGGCTCAAACTACTCCAAATTAATTCCTTAATTAAAATGATCAAAAACTTGGTTTACTCATTAATTAAATTAAGGTAATTGAGATCCAAATCACATTATATAGTTATAATTAGTTTCAAATGGCTCAAATTATCTGAAGTTGTGTCCTTGATCGAACTAATTGAGTAATTATTTTTATCAGTGAGGTCTATTAGGCCAAAAATCATATGTAATAGTCACAACTAGGTTTCATAGACTATAAAATGTGTCTTTTATTGAAGATATAAAGTATTTTTTTAAATAACTGATCGAATTGGGGCCAATTGAGCATTGAATAACATTGCATAACTATAATTAGGTTTGTGAGAAAAAAATTGTTCCAAATTTTATATTAAATTGACCTAATCAAGTAATTGGTTCAATTAATTATGAAATTTAGGCTAATTCATCCTAAAAGTGTATCATATAGTTGCATGTAGGTTCATGAGGATCATATTGGCCCAAATTACATCTTTTATTGAACCAATTACATAATTAGTTTATTTAGTAAGGGTTGTATACACAAATTTTTGATCATACATACTTAACAATGATAATTCTTTTCACATCGTAAAACAATATGAGTTACAAATAAATATGACTTTTATTTGCTACATGGGATTTATTTCCCTCCTTGGAATATTGGATATGTAGGTTATTGTCAATCATCAAGGGTCATTGAGGTTAGCTCAGCCCATTACATTCCCATATTTTTCTAAAATTTTAAGCTATCAAAGTTCCATTAGGGTTTTAAAATAAAGAGAAGAAAAAAAAGGATTTTTTCATTGTATAATTTTAAGTGTGATATCTAAGATTTCTTAATAGACATAGGCATAGAAGGCACAATGATCAATCTTTTTGTCAAACTCAATTGGGAGAAGTCCACATTCAAAGAACTAGAGTGTCCTATTCTACTATCCACTTACATTAGTAATTTATAAGAATATTCTCTTATTCTCTCATTGACCTACCATTTCTAGAATATGCTTATTTATGAATTTTCATGTCAGGCATTCATCAAAGTCAACTAAGATGAGTCCACAATCAATAGACATGAATGACTTGTACTATAGTCCACTTATATTGGACTTGCCTAGAAATAGTTTTTTATTTTGTTCTTGATCATGAACCAACACAGTCATCTCTATCAATGATTTTCATTGTTAGAAATTCATAACTAACTAAAATCCTAGTTTGAGGTTAAAAAAATTTATTGATAGTGTTTTACTAAAATAACAATTTTCCTATTCATAAAATTGTCAAAATATGAATTTTATATTATCATATAGATTTAACATTTTGATGTTCTCTAGTTTTATAGCTATAATCACTTATAACTTTATTTTTAAATAAAAATAGGTTAAAACATATTGATGAATCAAAGTAATGTTTTTATATCATTTGATTTCTGAATAGACATAGGCATAGAAGGCACAATGATCAATGTTTTTGTCAAAATCAATTGGGACAAGTCCGTGTTGAAGGGACTAGAGTGTCCTGCTCTATTATCCACTCACATTAGTCATTTCTAAGATTATTCTCTTATTTTACCTTTGATCTGTCATTTCTAGAATTATGCTTATTTATGAATTTTCATATTAGTCATTTATCATAGTTAACTAGGATGAGTCCACAATCAATAGACATGAGTGACTTGTACTATAGTCCACTTATATAGGACTTGCCTAGAAATAATTTTTTATTTTGTTCTTGATCATGAACACGCACAGTCATCTCTGTCAATTATTTTCATTGTTATAAATTCATAACTAACTACAATCCTATTTTTAGATAAATTTTTTATTGATAGATTTTTGCTAAAATAACAATTTTCCTATTCTTAAAATTGTCAAAATCTGAATTTTAGATTATCATATAGATTTAACATTTTGATGTTCTCTAGTTTAATAGCTATAATCACTTATAACTTTATTTTTAAATAAAAACATGATAAAACATATTGATTAACCAAAATAATGTTTTTATATCCTTTAATATTCTAATTTAGTTTTCAATTTCAATTTTAATTAATTTTTTATTTGTTTTCCTATAAACTGCATTTTAGAAGTTTTAAAACTCATATGAACTATCCTTCTAAGCAAAGAGGTCTTTATTAGTAACTATAATGTGATGTGAGGGGTAATACCCCAATAGTCAAGCCAATAGATAACACTATATATGGATTTTGGTTTCCATGTACCTCAACATATATCAAAAACACCTAAGGTTTTATATTTTAGCTAGAAGAAGCCTTCAACCATTCATTATTATAGTGCACTAGTAAGCAGTTATCCCTAAGAAGTTACTGTCAAATTAACCTAGAGACCAAATAATTTAATTTTGGGAATAGACAAATCAAACATAGTGTGTTTACTATTTATGATGGGGATCAATATATCTAATGGCCTATAAACCAAACATGTCTTAACAAGTTGCACCCCTATTCCTTGTTCAAAATTCCTAAGTTTCAAATTTAAATCATAGTAATAATGAATGGATTTTTATTTACATATTTTCAAATTCAACATTACTTTATGTCTTAATTTACAAGAGTTGTAAGTTAGATTAATTATATATGTACATTGTTATAATATAAATGTCATAAAAGGTTAAAAAGAGTAATGTACAAGCCTCACTCAAGTCACATGATTGCAAAAATAATCTAAATATATGATAATATTTAAGTCAAAATTATGTCAAATCAAGTATGACCTAGGTTTAAGAGTAGTTGTACATATAAAATGATATAAGGAATACCTTAAACATTATTCTTTGGATTATCATGACTATTAAGGTGATAAAGCTAATGCATATATAGAGGATGAAGTTAATGCTAAATTATTTTAATAAATATCATAATGCTAACCCACATAAGTTTATGATTTCATATACATTTTAAGAAATTAGGTGTCTAATTCCTAAATAATAAATGGGTCTGAGCAATGTAAATTAGTGAATAATATGCTTTAATTAACCTACTGATTTGTGTAAATAGAAATTATTTTTTTCATTTTATAAATATAGTAGGAAGTGAGAGAAAATAAAACTTAGCTTATTTTGGTTGATCTAGACTATGGCACGGCCTGATACTGGAGGAGTAAGATTGGAAAACATGCTAAAATAGGTTATTAAACTTCATTTTTGGGTTGGGAAAGAACTTTGAAAGTGGACACCCTATTGTCCAGTGGTATAGTCTTATTATAGCACTATTATCCTAAGGCTAAAATCTTTTTAGGTTTTGTTTTCCTGCTCAAGGTGAGCCTATGTACCAATTTTCAGGTCTTTGTTATTAGCATAACTCCCTACAGATTTGATTCTTCATATACTTGGATCTTCTATGCAATTGAAAGAAACTTTGGCAAATAGGGAAAAGGGATTAGTGTGTAAAGGAAATTATAAAGGCACTTCACACCCCATGTGTGGGCACATTGCCTACATAGCAATAATACGAAGAGGGATCAAGCTAATGTAGTTCTCCTAATGAAGTGCTTGGTGTAATTTGTGTGTGATGTATGCAACTATTTGTGAAATTGGATGTACTTTGGATGATTAGGGACTGGTATGAGTGTTTAAATAAGCTTGAAATGTTCTTGGAGGGTTGTGTGTACAAAGTAGGGAAGAGTTCTTGAGTGTACTTACTTGTATTCTTGATTATTTCTTGTAAATGAGTGTCAACCCCTCTAAATGAACTTTGAATGGAATTTTATAGGTTAATTAATGATCATGGGTTAAATGAAATTGTATTAAGATAGTAGGTAAAAATATAAGGATTTGATAAAATTTGACCATTAGATGTAAAAATGCACTTGGATAATAGCATCATAAATTGGACACCCAAGTAACTAGTGCTCGTATCCAATTTGGGTGTTATTGTCCTAAGGGAATGAGACCTAGGGGATAGATATAAACCTAAAAGGGATACCTAGGTATAAAATATCTAAGTCCAAAATGCTATAAAACATTAAGAATTAATGAAAAAATATCCCAGAAGGGTTTCATGAGCAAGAAAGAGGACCTATGGATTGAGTGTCATTAGTCATGCCTAATTCATCCAAGTTCACATTTTACATGACCACATTTACCCCCCTTTATTTTTGTGATACAAAAAAGTGAAATAATAGGATAAATGAAAGTAAAAAACATACCTAAACTTACCTATGAGGGAGAAGCTCATGAAGTTGTGTGTTGTTGGACATGCATAGAGAGCACGTTGTGAAGTATGAATCTACAAATGAAAGCATAAATTAGACTAGTTCTTACTAAATATGATATATCTAAAATAATAACATATAAAATTTGAGTAAGAGGAAGAGAAAGGAATGAATACACCTCACTAGGTACATGAACTAAAATAAAACTTGTTATGATGCTAGATTGTGATGAGTGTGTGTTGAATCAAAATTAATATCATGAAAGGCATTTAGTGCTAAATTCCATATAAGGTGGATAAATATTGCAAAGGTTGGCCCTTTGGATCCATCATCACCAACTAAGTGAATATAATTAATCATGTATGTGCTAATTGATGTCTGGACTATGTGTCCAATCCCTCAAAATAGGTGGCTCAAGAATACAAAGGCTAGCCATTTGGCTACATCATTTCCTTGTGAAGTGAATCTATGAAGGGATACCAGTATAAAATACATGTCATATGAATTGGATCATGGAGCCCATGGATATGATGTAAATCTTGTAATTTGGAATGGATACCCTGAATGTATGCTAGAAACTAGGCCACTCTTTGCCATTTCAAAAGATAGACGTTAGGATTGTATGAAGTCCACTCCAAAATTGATATACTAGGCTTATATGAAATCCAAATTAGGTACTCAAAAATTTAAACTTGTATGAAATTTCAACTTTAAAGTAATGCTAACCACCTACAGATGGAGTAAGGCATGCAACTATTGAGTATGCCTATAATAAACTAAACTTAAAAATAAAAGAAGATCAATGTGATGTGTACATTACCCCTAATCATTGACGTCTAGAACATGGATTATAATCTAGAAGTTATTCCAAATACCTATATTTAATTGATTGTGAGAACCATCATTTCATGCATGATAACACCTTATATTTGAGAAAACTATATTGAAATTGTTGAATCTAACTGATTTAAAAGTGTAAAAACTATCCCTAAACTAAACTTTTTGCCTATTTTTATAAACCTAAGTGTTTCTATACCTATAAAAGAGTGCCAAAATATAGACACCCCTATGTTTGGCACTACTATCCATTTTTGGCACTACTGTCTATTGTGAAAACTAGTTATTGATCTAGAACTGTCATTATTTTTCTACTCTATTTTGACCAGTTTGAGCTTTGGATTCTATATTGAGTGGTCTGAATGTTGTTATTTTGACTATTAGGATCTTTGGTCTCTATGAAAAAACCCATATTTGATTTCCTTTATTTTGAGAGTAGGAATGATGAACCTTTAATGACTACCCTCAGAAGAAAAGAGTCATGTAAGTGTTTCAAGCTATATAGATATATGATATAGCATTTGATATTTGACAATATGTTTCAAGATATAGAAATGTTTGTATTGATAGATTATTAGATCAATAGGGGTATGCCTAGATATATATAACAATGTGAAAGCATGTGAAAAACACTAAACTACAAATGTTACATATTAGTTTTTAGTTGGAGGGATTGAGTATGACATCCATCATGGCATCCAATAAAGCAAGGGAAATGCATGAAATGGATCATGGCATTGCACACATTAAAAATAAAAAAATCAATCAAGAAAAAAGAAAGAAAAAAGAACCATATAAGGATGTCTAACGGTCCACACAAATAAGGGACATGGGCAAATGTCACTCAAACTCAAAAACAAACATGGAATGCATGTTCAAATTCCACATATACATATAAGTGAAATAAGCAAAGTTGGCACAAAGGCCACAAGCACATGGAAGAGTACAAGAAAAGGATAGTGGTAGTTTTCCTAAGGCACACACATGAATAGAATCAAAGGTCATTGAAAATTATCCTAAGGCATAAGCAAGAGATAAGCTAAAATTGGAAATTCAATCACACAAGCTACACTAAGCAAGAGGAGAAAACATATAATAACTAAAAAGGTAGAATCATATCTAACTAATAAAAGTAAATGTGAAAGTATGTAAAACATGTAAAATACAAGACTAGGTATATGCTAAGAAATACACAAGTGATAGATACTAGTGACATGTCTATATAACAATCTATGCAATATAGTAAGGAATGTATATTGACATGATAACTTAGAGTTTGTAGTGTAGGATTGACATAACCTGGATGGTGTTCTCATGTAGAATATTCACTTAGTGGGTATTTATATTGATGTGTGTCTCAAATGTAGAAGTAGGAATGCCCCCTTAATGGGTAGAGTGAAGTAATCGAGTAGATGGATGTCACTGCACACACTTAAAGAGATCAAGTGAAGCATGGTAATGTAGATAAATTGACATACAATAGCATGAAATAGAAAATATAAGTCCTAGCATGATAGTAGTAATGTAAATCATGGATGATGTATACAATTGAAATGTTTTCGGTATTTTTATATATTTAAATGTTTTTGGATTTTTGAAATGTTATATTACTTTTGTATTTTGAAATATTTGAACTATTTACAATCAAGCAAAAGAGATTATGTACAATAAATTGAAAATTAATTATGTAAAATCAAGCAAAAGGAATCCATGTACAAGTAATATTATGAATAAATGATACTAATCAATGAGTCTCATGGGAGACTCCCTATCATGTTGTCCTATATCAAGAGGAAGGATCATTCATGATATTGAAGCAAGATGGAAATGCTGAGACTATGGCTTTGAAAGCTATATATGTTATAAATTCTTTGTACTGGAAACCAATTGTGGAGTCCCCATGTAACTCTAATAAGTGGATGTAGTTGTAGGGATCTTAAGGACCCATTTAGAAGTAGGAGAAGATCTTTAACCATTTACTCTATTTGTAGACACATGAGATCTCAAAGAAACTACTCTGGGTATGATTATTATAATTAGAATCTATCTAGAATCCTAAATTTATGAAGGTGTATGAAATCATTGTGCTAGTGATGAAGGTCTCAATAATGGATAAATCTAGACTAAAGGAAGAACTATAATAGGTGGAGGAGCTAAAACTAGATTAGAAGGGGTGCAAACTTGAGTGACAAAGCTATAACCGTGGGTGTAATGAACCTGCATATCTTCAAAAACTTGGGTGATAGGATGTACCACATAATCTACTATAGGCATATAGCTAGTGGTAAATGCAAGATAAAATTTAGATAAACCAAGTTTGAAGAGAGGAGGGATAGATATAACCACTAGTGTTTGCTTATGTCTAGTAGTGATAAGGAGATACTTAAAAGTAGCCAAAGAGTTAGATACATCTAAGTAGAAACCATGTGTAATAATATGTTTATAAAGAACATTCCACATGATATATAGCAAACAAGGGATAGAGAGCATGAAATTGTGCATTAATGCATATAAAACTTTGACTTGAATCATGACATTTCTAATATGTTTGGCAATATAATCTTGAAAATATTTCCTCGTGAGAGAGAGAAAGTATATAATAGATAGCATGACATTATGCATGAATACATTTAGAATTTTGATATGTGATATGACATTTATAATGTGTTTAGCATGATAAGCTTGAAAATATTTCCACATGAGGAATACAAAACAAAAGATAGAGAACACGAATTTTTGCATAAAGGCATATAAATTTTTGATATACAACATGACATTTTGAATTCATTTAACAAGATAAATTTGAAAAAATTTCCATATGATCAAAAGAGAGTATGCAAAAAAAAAAAAAATTGGAATATTGTGTATATTTGGCAATGAATTTTGAAATATCATCCCATATAATGAAACATAAACATGAAATGAAAAGGATGAAATTTTATACTAACATATGATAGACTTCATCATTCATGTACATGATAGGGCCTATTATGGTTTCCTTATTATTTACAAGAAATGTAAGAAAAGTTTGTAAATAAAGGATCATCATTTTTTCAATTTGGCTATGGATGTAAGGTGATACCTCCAGAAGCAAAGTAAACTGGGAGCTAGTTAATGAAACTAAGGATTTTTTAAATGCTTTTTTAAAATTAGTATGATAATTTAAAAAAATTGATATGAATTTATAGAAAATTTTTATAATTTTTCTTGAAAATTTTAGGAAAAATAATAAACTATTTCTAAAATTAGCAATATATTTTTCCTAGTGTTTGGAATGTGTTAATATACAAAAAGGACCTAGTATGTGAAAAATATGGTTTTTATAAAATACATTGATAAATTTTCAATTAATTGGTAGATTTTTTACTTTTAAATTTAGGAAAAATCAAGAAATTATGGTAAAAAAAATATAAATAATTATCCCTAGGGTTTCTAGGGTTTTTGTACAAAAAATCAAAGAAAATCGGGTTCACTAAATGTTTTATTATTTTAGACAATTAGGTTTTTAATTACTAAATAATAAATGGGTTTGAGAAATGTAAACTAGTGAATAATATTCTTTAATTAACCTAATAATTTGTGTAAATAGATAGTATTTTTGCCTTTTCTAAATCTAGTAAGAAGTGAGAGAAAAAAACTTAGCTTATTTTGGTTGATCCAGATTGAGACAGGGTATTATACTAGAGGAGAAATATTTGAAAATAGGCTGGAATAGGTTATTAAACTTTGTTTCTGGGTTAGATAGGAGTGCTGAAAGTGGACACCATATTATCTAGTGTTGTATTCCTATTCTGATGTTGTTGTTTTCAAGTTGAAATCTTTTTGGGTTTTGTTCACCTACTCAAGGTGAGCTTGTGTACCAATTTTTAGGTGTTCATTGTTAGCATAACTCCCTATATATTTGATTTTTCATGTACTTGGATATTCTATGCAATTGAAAGAAACTTTGGAAAATAGGGAAAAGGGGTTAGTGTGTAAAGGAGACACTGGACGTACTTCACACCTAGTGTGTGGGCATGCTGCCTACATACCAATACTCTGAAGAGGGATCAAACTAATTTAGTTCTCCCATTAGAGTGTTTGGTGAAATTTGTGTGTGATGTATGTAACTAGATAAAAATTTGATGTACTTTGGATGACTAGGGACTAGTATGAGTGATTGAATAGGCTTGAAATTCTCTTAGAAGGTTGTATGTAGTAAATAGGGAAGATTACTTGAGTGTACTTTCTTGTATTCTTTATTCTTTCCTATAAATAAGTGTCAACCATTCTAAATGGACATTGAATGAATTTTTATAGGGTAATTAATGATCATGGGTTAAATGAACTTGTATTAGTCCTATAGGGGAAAATATAAAGATTCAAGAAAATCTTATCGTTAGAGATAAAATTGCACTTGGATAACAATATAAAAAATATGACACCCTAGGTTCTAGCACTCCTATCTAATTTGGGTGCTATTTCCCTAAGGGATGAGACCTAGGGGGATAGATTTGGGTTGAAAGGTCTACCTGGGTTTGAAAGATTTAAGTCTGAAAGGCTATAGATGACTGGGAATTAGTGAAAGAATAGCATAAAAGGGTTGCGTGAGCAAGAAAGAGGACCTATGGATTGGGTGTCATTATCCATGCTTAAGTCATCCAATTTTGTATTTTAAATGGATACAAAGATAAATAAAAGAAATCATCTCAATCTTCCACTTTTAATTAAGTTGTTCTAATTACGACTATTGCTACTATTGTTATATCAATGTCCATGGTTACATATATGCCAACATATCTAGGTATGGGGTCATCACTTGATTTACATTAGATTCATATCCCTATTCCTACATAATCATCTTAAACACCTCCCTTGATCACTACACAAGGTACACTTTTAACATCACCTTATAAATCCTCTATTGATAAAAATTTTATAGTCTTGCATGCTAAAGTATTGAAATAAGATAATTGTACATCTAAATCTAGTCATTTAATTGACTCTCATATCTATATTCATGATTATTTATCACTTGAGATAACCTATTTCCAATTATCAACAAGTTTCATTATGCATAAACTAACACTCTTTATGGTAAAGGTGATTTTGAAAAAATACTCATTTATTCCATGCATCATCCTTGGAATATGCTTCCAATGACAAATTACTAACCAATATTTTTAAAATAAGCTTCAATGATATAATTTATAATGGTTATATGATATCCTTATTCAATTAGTTAGAGCATTCAACCCACTAATGGATCAATTTATATCTAGATATTAAAACTAAATATTTATAACACCTCAATCTTGTACATTTAAAACATACAAATCAAGGCTTTACACTTCATTTATAAACCTCCCTGCTATCGAAAGGCTCTCATTCACCATCTAATTTTGCCTAAATTATTATCTCTTAATCTAATCCATATAATTAAGATCACTCAGGTACCCTTTATTTCACATAAATCTTAAATCTTGACTAACATCCTTCACTATTAGTTTTAGATCTGACCCTATTTTATATCCCTCTTGACACTATCAACCATAGAGGGACACTACCCTCAATAGTCGTGTCCAAATCCTTATACATTATCTAGTAGAAAAAAGTCATATGAATTATATAATGATCTAAACCCATGGATCAAAACAATTTTCCTATTGAATCATAACTTGATATATTCTCAAAAGGTGTGGCATAAATAAAATTTTAGGCCTTCTCCTTCCTCATGTGGAAAATACAAAACAAACACCTATCAAATCTGAATGAATCAATTG
>JARHVA010007774.1:540000-607500 GCA_037957365.1 Torreya grandis
CTTAAATTTTTATTTCTATTCACTCATATATAAAATTTTTAAACAAAAATATGTCATTTTTTAATGATATAACATTGATACATATGGGTAAAATAGACTGATTATCACTTGTTATATGCTCTTTCAATGTTGTTTATTTTATCACATGATACAATAAACATGATTTTTATTGTGTGTAGACCTTAACACTTGTGTGTGTTTAACCCTAAATATATATATTGAGGTTATCTATAATTAAATGGGGTAGAGGTATCCTAGGGTACAAGGGTGATAAACTATCTCTATAGTAGTCAAGTCAGACATAACATATGCTAAATTTATTAAACCAAGATGGGATATAAATGTTAAGTACAATTATGATAGATATGGAAATGATAAAAGTATTGTACTTATCTGATTTTTATTCTAACACAATTTTAGATCTAGAAAAAAACATACTAGAATAAGATTTTATAATAGTTGCTAAATTTTGGATTTGGTGCCTCTTGAGTCATGGAGACTAGTGTTATCCTTGGATGGTTGTGTTGATGCTACTATTTGAACCTGATGTAGGTGTCATATATATAATACCTATTATAAAAGGATGTGATTAGTTGGATTATTTTATGTTTGTGTTTAGCTTCACTCTATTGCATTCATATATAGGTATTAGACAATCGCTCTTCATGAAATTGTTAAAACCTAGTTCTTCATCCTTATAGTGACCTTGGGGGAAATGGGTTAGTGGGCACATAGTTTCAAGTTGACCTCAAATAACCCTATGTAAATGAATTTTTCCTACATAGCCAATACTCTTAAGATGATATCAAATTGATATATTTCTCCCCTATGTGTTGGATTGTGTGTGAATCATATAATATGTGAAAAGTAACTATGACAATGAACTAGCCTATAAATTAGAAAATATATATCTTGGATTTCTCATATAGTACTTCATACCTATATATGTGTTTTCCCTATGAATAATATGTAAATATGATAAAATAGGTAACCTTTTCTCACCTAAATGCTTGATTGAGATTATGTTGCAAGTTTCTAGGTGAGGAATGAGTGAGGAGTGATTGTGAATATATACCACTCCTATCAGGGAATAACTCACATTAAATAATTTAGGTTAACCATTAAGATATGTTTAATTTACAAATTATATGATTTTAGGGCAATAGATATTTGATTTAAAACAAGACACCTACATTGATTCATGTGTCTATCTAATATTCAAGTGTCTAGGGAACAAGAAAGTAGGTACAAGATCAAAACTTACAAAGGTGGAACATAAATAGGCTTTAAGAATTTTGTGCAAGATATAAGGTCTAAGTCATCAACATAATACTAATAAAACCAATAGATAGGCCAAGAGTCACAAGATAGAGAAGATGTAAGTGTTATGAAAGTAAGAAAGTTCTAAAACTAAGATGAACAACCATAGTATGAGTTTACCACATATACAATACTGAGGTGCTATATAATCCATAAATATCATCTAAATTTTCCCCCTCTTTAATTTAGTAATGAAATTTCTAGCCTAAAAAGGAATAAATGTGTATTTGGGTGTGTATAATACACCTTGCCTTTACTTGAGTCCAGCTTGAGTTCTTTGATAGTGATGAAAATGAAACCAATACAATGTTATAGTACATAATCAGTGCATATAATCTAAAATTGAAATTATTAAAAATATTTAAATTGAAATATCAAGGTTTGGGAGTACACATGTGTATCGATACAAATTCCTTGCCTATTGACAACTTGATTTGAAATATGTATCATTATAAATCACTAAAAATAAGATTAGGACAAATATATAAATTTATATTGTGCATATATCTAAGGATATAGAGAGATATTGGATGTCACATGCCCCAAACCTTGGAGAAAAGGTGAGTTACCACCTAAAAGTTGAGATAAGGTCATTCCATGCAACCAAATCATACATATAACTAGTGAACATGAGTGAACCAAGTAAACTCATATTATCAATTTGGTGAGGGTGGATGATAAAATGAATTTAAATATAAAAAATTGGCAATATTGAGTGATTTAATCACTCAAAAAATACCAAAAAGTGAACCAACTACTAAAGTATATTGGCTTAATATAGTCTGTAAAAGTCCAACTTGATGAGTGATGATAGTCTCTGAGAGTGTTTTGAAATCTAAAAATATTTTAAGTATTTTTCAATATTAGGTGTAAATTGTATAACATATGCAACATAGATATTTATCATGATGAAATTGTGTATAAAAATGGTACCAGTGTATAGAATTCTACCATGACTGTGAATCTAGATTATATAATTATGTGCTTTGGCCAATTCAAAAACTATGTAAGTGTGGAGAACATGATTTGAAAGAATTCCCTTATTATATATGGATAAAAAATAAAACTAAAATAAATGCCAATGTGGAGTGCATGTTTATAAAACATGCCCCCACTAAATTTGGGTATGCTGAATACTGAATAAGTGTGGCCAATGTGCTTCCAAAGCATGACCCCACTGAATCTAGAACTTTGAATGTTTGAAAGCCATGACAACATGACATGACCCTATTTAATCTAAAAATTATGCTAATGTGGAGAACATTCCTATATTACATTCCCTACCTTTGAGGTGAGGGAAGAATAGAAACTAGTAGTTAACTCACCTCAAAAGGATAAGATCATTATATAATATATGAATGGAACCATGTAGTATATAAAATAACATGTCTAGGAAAATGTAATGTTGAAGTACATAGACCAATGTGATCACATGAAGGACTAAGATGCATGATAAATATCATGTAAATGTATAGATATTGACATTATAATCTCAATAAGAAAACAAGAACACACACAAGAGCACTCAAAAGTAAGTCAACATACAATGGTCTTAGGAGACTACAAATAAGGGGCATGTTCAAATTCCAAATAATCAAAGATGCATGACTTAGTAAAATGTCTATAAAAGAAATAATGACATATTTAAATGTCCAAGAAAACATACATATGTATGGGGGATGAAAAAAGGAGCATATTTAAATGCTTTAATAAGCAAAACAATAGAAAGGCAAGACGCTCAAGGAATTGCAGAAAAGAAAGCATAAGTAACCAACATAAACATATCATAGTAGCCCATGGATCAAATGTGTTAGAAAAAAATGTCAACTACATAACATGTCAATGACCTTATGAAATATGTAATCATGGATAAAGGCATGTGTAATTACATATAATCTATAAAATTATAATGAAAAGTGACCATGAAATGATATAACCTAGAAGTATCATGATCATAGAGGTAAATTCCCCTAATGTACATATGACATGAATAGAGGGAAGTCTCAAAATTTGAGATATAAATAGATCATGTATTTTATGTATACATGTATAACACTCAAGTAGAAACGTGACACACAAGTTTATGTAGGAGCAACTAATACACCATTAATGAACATGAAACAAAGACATATATGCCAACGAGATAATAAAGTACATAGGTACCATAAATGTTTTTTTATTTTTGAATGGTTTTTATTTTTGTGGTAATTTTGGAAAATTTAAAGAGGAAAAATCATCCTATGATCCCATCCAAAGAATGGTCATATGTATTTCCCCACTTAAAACATGGTACAATGAATTTTGAAAACTACTAAGGAGCTTATGTAAGTGAAATATTTGTCATTATATTATATGTGATGCTTTGTGTATGTATATTAGGACTATGTAGTCATGAAGTATAAATACAAGGAATAAGGTCTATGAAACCCATCTCTATGTGCTCTATGGCTTTTCTAGAATAATAATAGTAGAAATGTGTTTAGGTGTTTGTGATGTCTAAATATGATGCATAATAGAAGATGAAGATTTCATGGAATCCATTGTATGTATATGATGTAAAGGTATGTCAAGTACTAGCCTATTAATAAATTAGATTGCCTATTGCTTACCCTTTCATGGTGGATTAACCTTATTAGGTTTGATAGTTATCTACCTATGTATAGTTTTTTTTGTTCAAGAGGATGATCATATGGGATTCCAAAAACTAAAATTACCCAATTATCATGAATGTATTTAACACACCCATGCACTATAAAAGGTACTGCTCAAAGTGTATAGATCCAAGGACTTCCAAATATCATATTAAAGATTCTTATGGAAGGTATAACTAAAACATTAGTAACCAAATGTGTAGGAACAACCTGTAAATGTAGGTCAATCTCACCAAGAACCTTCTAGGAGGTCCCATCAAAATATCTAACTAATCTAGTAGAAGGATTCAAATCACGATGAGTATTACCTAAATGCACAAGTAATGTCATGGCAAAAACATTTTCACTTTCCCATAATCAATCATAATATTATGTATAGGCATGTGATCAAAGAATGCTCTAATGAATAAATAATGAATATTAGATTCATTATCATTGATCTCAGTGTCATTGAAATTAATAGAAGGTATTTTAACCATAGGGGGTATATGTCAAGTATAAGTACCAATAATCCCATCTAATGGGTTCCTATAATGTGATGGATGAGGATGTGCATTATATGCTATTTTCAGTTTTGTTTCCTTATTAGAATGGTCTTGTAAGGATTATTAAATATTTTTGGTTTTTGGTGATCACCAAGTTGTGATCTTGACTACTTGTAAGGATCATTAAATGTTAACTTTTGGTTATCAATAAGGACTTGTATCTTATGCTTCAAGGTAAAACATTTATCTGTATAATGTCATGGTTCTTAGTGATAATTAGAATAAGCATTCAAATCATATACTTTGGGTAGAGGTCTATTAATATCAACCTCTATAGTATGAGGGAGAGATATAATATAACACTCTATTGACCATGGGAGTAATGAAGTTTGATACCTAGGTATATGTAAGAACTAAGTCTTTAGTGCATTGGATAAAATAAGATAATTAGGCTTATGTGTAAATCTATTAATAGCAATGGTTGTTTCTTTTTTAGGATCAATAGGTTCTACCTTGTAAATTGGCTTGATTTTAAACTTGGTACTATATGTAGACATATCTAATGTGTTTGCTACATACTTGAGCTTATTCAATGAAATTAGCTTCATTTCACAATCGTGTACAATATATAATAAATCATAAAAATATTTGAAATTATTGAAAATAATGGAATCATGTAAAGGATCAAATAAAATTTTCTTTAATATGTATTGTAACCCTTTATCTATGATAGTATTAGTCATTTTAGCCAACATTATCTTTTACCTCAAGACATATTCAATGATAGGTTCATTTGTTCCTTGTTTGATTTTATCAATTTGATCATAATAAACCCCTTCATACATATTAATGGAAAAGTGTGTGAAAAAACTACTCTAAAAGAGTTTTAAATGTTTTAATAGATTGGAGAGGTAAATCATAGAACCACCTCAAATCATTGTCCTTGAGGTTTTTTGGGAATAATCTAATTAAAATTATATCATTAGAGGAGTATTCAAGGCATGTCTCATAAAAGGATTGAATATGATATTTAGGATCACCTTTGACATCATAAAATGCAAACTTAGGTACAATAAAACTAACAGGTAAAGGGTGTAAAGATATCTCGAGTGAAAGAGGGTGATGTAACACATCTTGGGAATCAATATCACAAGGAAAATTTAAAGCATTTTCTTCAATGTTTTTAACCTTTTACTCTAATGTATTAATAACTTGAATGAGTGTTTGAACCATGGAATGATTGGGATTTATATTAACAAGTTGAGTAGTCACTAAAGGGGATGTAATCATGGTTTGAATAAACATAAAAACCTGTATTTGATTTGAAACAAGGTTGACATACATATACCATGCACCCATTAAAAGTATAAGGTTGTAATGTGTTCAGTGGGAGGGTAGTTTCTAAATTGGGATGCCAATAGTTTTAATAACATGATTAATATATGACCTTGTTTGGTCATCTATGATTTTTGTATTATTAGTTTCTAAACTAGTTTTTAGGATTTCATAAAAATATCTATGTTTGTTATGAGTACACTCATGAAACAATGAAATTTATTACACTTTTTCAATATCTATTTGATCATATTTATTGGTTTCATTGAACTCATGGTTTTCATTATCATAATCTTTTTATATGATAATCTCATCAGTATGTCTTTCATTCTCAACATTGGTATCATCATGATCCATGGTATTAGTTTCCTCATTGGTTTGGAACATCTTCGGTGGTGGGAAGGAAATCTCAATGTGTTCAATAGGCATACCTCCCAGTCAAAGGCTACACTTAGGTTGTATGTAAAATAATATAAGCATGAAATGAAAAAGTAAAAAAATATAAAACCCTAGCTAACTTAAAACCCAAGTTCATCTAATGTATAACCCTAAAAATATATATTGGTATTATCTAGGGTTAAATGGGATACATATATCCTAGGTTACAAGGGTGACAAACTATCTCTATAGTATGCTAATTAAAAACTAAACTTAGATATAACATATGTTAAATTCATTAAATTAAGATAGGTTACAAAATGGAGATGACAAAGAAGTAATGTACTTAGCTAATTATGATGTTGATAATTTTAGATTTAGAATTGGCATGAAGTAGACTAGAAGAAGATTTTGGAATAGTTGCCAAATTCTAGATTGGGTGCCTCTGGAACCCTGGACACAAGTATCAAACTTCAAAAATTGTGTCGATGCTACAATTTAAATGTAATGTAATTTTCATATATGGAATATATAATATGAAAAAATGATGTTACCATATGGATGTTTTAAAGTTTATTTTTCACTTCACTCTAGTGCATTCATATCTAGGTCATGGAATATCACTTCTCATGAAATTATAAAACCCTAATTCTTCATCTTCATATTGATGTTGGGTGAAAATGGGTTAGTAGGCATAAATTTTTGAGCTAAGATAAAAGAACCCTTTGACAATGAGTGATACCTACATATCCAATACTTTGAAAAATTACTTAGATCGATGTAGTTCTCGCCTGTGTGTTGTCTTGTGTGTGAATCATGAAATATGTGGAAAGTAAGTATAACAATGACCTAGTTTTTAACTTGTCAAATATATCTCTTGGGATAATCCTCCAGTAATTTAGAAATATGTATGTGTTTTCCTTATGATTGATATGGAAATATGATAAGAAAGGGAACATTTTCTCACCTGAATGTCTCTTGTAAGTTGTCTAGTGAGTAGATAAGAAGTTTTTAGATGAGAAATGAACAATGAGTGATTGTGAACATATACCAATCCTATTAGGGAATAAATCAAATTAAATAAATTAGGCCAACCATTATGATATATTTATTTTGTAAACTATATGAGTTTAGGGAACTGGATACTTCCATTGGATGAGGACAGCTACATAAACACATATGTCTATCTAGGATGCTAGTGTCTAGGGAATATTAAAGTAAGTATAGGATTAACACTTATATAGGTGGAAGATAAGTAGTTTTTAGTCATTTTGGTCAATATAGAGGGTATGGGAAATCAACATAAGACTGGTCAGACCAATATATAGGCTAAGGGGAAAAAGTTAGATCAAATGCAAGACTTCTAAAAGAGAGAAAGGTATAGAACTGAGAGGAACATCCAAGTTCTAATTTTCTTAAGTCTAAAAGATTGAGGTATTATATAATTCATAAATATCATATATAGTGTGAAAAAATTATTGAACACATCAATAATTTTTCTACTAGTATGTGTAACATTTGAAAATGTCCATTACTTATGGCCTTTGGCCCTATGTTTTGTGAGATATTTGAAAATTTCACTTATTTTCAACATTATTAATGTCCTTTGTATATGGCCATTGGCCTTATTTGTTGCAACATATTCATGCCCATTGTATGTGGCACTTGGTCTTATTATATTAAATTGTGTGACATTGCATAACATTTTGTATTGTGGTTATTATGTATACATGGATTGAATAATGGTGCCATGATACATATCATGCACTTTGTCTATGTTGTTTACTTCAAATATGGTTATTTCTCTCTATATTCATTGATAAATACATCTACACAAAAACTTGGATGCCTCATATTTAATATGTCACATACATACTTCAAAGATAATTACATTACAATACTAATAACATACTCTCCACATTTTAACATAATTTTATTTATATCGCATGATATAGTTAACTCTTATTTTAAGATGAGTGAATTGCAAGCTACATTTTTCATCTCAAAAGGGATGCATCATAGTGGGATTGATTTATAGATCCAAGCCTCCTTGAGAAGAAAAAAATATATTTTGGATAATAAATAGGTTTAAAAAATACATACTATAGGTTTCAAAGATACAAAATACAAGTTTTCAAAGAAAATTCAAACATCATATTGTATAACATAATATATGTTTTAAAAATATCTAGGGTAATTTATAAATCAAACATGTGACTGGTATTCACATAATAATACAAATAATGGGGGCATATGACATGTATGTGCACTCATTTTTCAAATACTCAAATGATAAAATTATACACACTTGAATGCATATGCATAGGACTATGGAAAATAGTTAAAAGATCAAAGTTACATGTTGTAAATATGGTTAAAATTGAGTATATAGGTGCATATAACTTTATATCATTTGGAACATATCTAAGGGGCATGATTCTTCTTCATTATCACATACACATTTTAAAATATCAAATATCAAAGTTTTAATGTTGTAAATGGAGTCATGATGCAAGAATGAATATTCTTCATTCTCTTTTGATCATGTAAATATAATCTATATTTTTTTGTAATTATGTGATTTTAAATCTATTTCAAGTAGTGCACGTTGAGGTTTAACAATAATTAATGGCCTTAAAATTAATTTTACAAACCCATTATGTGGTTCCATATTCTATTTTAGGTGATGTACATTTGATTCTAGTGAAAATCAATGCCATTGACTTCACTTCCATCACGAATCTACATTTTTTATTAGTAATTTGGGTACCATTACCCATTAATGAGAGTTAGAATAATGCATATTTATAAATCAAGAGCTCAATTATTTATTCATAGTTTGGACTTGATAACTCTTAATTCACCATTGATTAAAATTATTTAAATTCTTCAACAAGGGGAAATAATTATCCATCATCAGTTAAAAGATACTAGATAATTTGGTTTCACCTAAATGTTCATGTACTTATTCATGTCTCTTTTCAATTTTTAAATGTCAAAGTTTACATTTTCAAAAATTTCAAAATTGAAAAAATAGCTACTGCATAAGTTGTATAAAGGTTTTCTAAATTTCATTGCCCCATACAATTGAAAGATTTTCTTAAATAAAAAGTGTGTTATACACACTAAAGTTAATTTTTTTTTTTTAAATTTTACTCTAAAAATTTCAACACACATAAATTTGGTTATAGGTAATTAACAGTGATAATTCTTGACATGTCATAGATCACATGACTCTTATTCACCATTCCTCTAAGCCTTTTATCCATATGTGGGATCAACCCTTTGTTTATCATCACTAATATACATGAATTTAAATTTAAAATGCTCAAAATACTTAAAATATTCATCAAACACTCTCCAAATTAGGTCATTTGTCCCTTATCTCTTAGGACATGTCTTTTCTAAGCAGACAAGAACATTGTGGCATTACTATCCACTTAGGTTGGTAATGTCCCATGCCAAATAATGGCTAGTTTATGATATTCAAGACATTATTTTAGGTCTTCTCACACATTTCATAATTTTGTATAAAGGAAATTATCATAATATTTGCCTATACATAAATATCAAGAGTTATTAATTACATCTACATCACCTACCTATTCACTTGGTTCAATGTTTCACACTATTTCACATTGATAAAATATACCATATTCTCTCAAACTTCAAGATTGTTCATAAAAAGTAAACATAATCCAAGTCAAGATAAATCCAAATTAAGTCAAGATCTATCATTTTAAAGCATAAAATGTACTTTATAACTACATACACATCAATAAAGGATCAGAATTACACATTCACTCTAGATGGGAAAATAATGTGGTATTGATTACCCTCAGATTATTGGATACATTAGAAATAGTCAATAATCAATGGGGGTGATTAAGATTAGATAATCCCATTACACTCTCATATTTGTTTTCGGTTTTCAAGCTATCAAATTGATCTTATGGTTTTAAAATTAAGAGAATAAAAATAATAATTTTAGTGTAGTATACATCAAAGTGTGATATCACATATTGCTCAGTAGACATAGGCATAAAAGACACAATAATAAGTTTTATATCAAAGTCAACTAGGATGAGTATGTAGTCAATAAACTAGAGAAACCTACATTTTATCTAATTGCGATGGTCATGTCTAGGAATATTATCTGTTAGGACTTGTTCCAAAGTCTTAACGTTAGGTTATATTTTTGGTAGAAAATAAATTACTATTGTAAATGGGGCATGCATATTTTATAAATACACCCCCATCAAATAAATAAACTTAGTTTAATTATTAGGTAGTTTTAATGTTTATATTTATTAATTAGAATTACTTTACAGGTTGTTTTCCTGTATTTAGTTGTTTATTGGATTAGTTGTTTTTACCGGTCATTGGTAAAAACTATATAAATCAATGTTTGCATTGTAAAAGGGTTAATGGAGTAAAGGCACCCTTATGTACTTGATTTTTTTGAAATTAATAAAATACTTGTGCACTCACACTAAGCGGGGACAAGGTTCAACCTATTTTGATCCTGGAGTTATCAGTGGTATCAGAGCAAGGTTATTTTGGAAGCACGGTGAATTCAAAGGAGGAAGGTGAAAAAACATTTCACGTGATTTCATTTGGCATGAAAATAAGGTATGCCATATAAAATGAATTTTTTTTATTGGTTTAAATGTTTGAAAAATTATTAAATTAGTTTAATTTTTAAAATATTATTCACATTTAAACCTGTATTTTTCATATACCACTGTCTGGTCTTTTTGATCATTTCATACTCCATTTTTCCTCTATTAAATTTCCTCATTTGGCATAAAAATGAATTTTTAGCATTTAATGTTATTAAATTCATTGTTTTTTGGCCAAAACCAGATTTGTACGGCCTTATTGTTTGAGAAAAACCTATGTAATGTTTATTCATGGCTGCCTTTGGTATTTTCATCCATTCTCAGGCTTCTTAATGTCTAAAACATCTGCAAATAGCATTGAAACCTCTATTTTTTTGCATTTTAATTGAAAAATCTGAAAAAACCAGACTTGTACGGCATGTTGTATGGCCTTTCTAACACCCAGCTTCATTTTAATCTCATTTCCTGCAAATACACTTCAAAAAAATTTCAAAAACACAGTTAAAAATCTATTATAGTAGCCTGTACGGATTTATACGGCCTGTAGGTGAGAGAAAATAGGTAAAAGAAATTTCCAGCAGTAGCCATGGCATCCCAGTCAAGCATGGCGCAGTATAAAAATTTATAAATTACTTTTTTGCTGTTCTAAATTTTGATTTTCAAATATTTGCTGTGGAGGGCCCACCCGGGAGGAAGGTTGAAAGAAACGCTGAATTGAAGGGAAAAAGAATTCAAATTTATTTATTTACATTCAAATGTAATTTTTTTTTAAATTTTGCCTCACACAAAAATCTGGTATAAATAAAAATTTCTGAGTGTAGTGTTCTGCAAATGCTCTTAGAGCAATTGGTTAAGCTTATTTTGTTAAAAGCTTGCAAAGGAGGAGGTCAAGGGTTCAAATCTCTTTTTTTTGGAGAAAGCTTTTTTTTGCTTTGGAATATGCTTTTTAAAAAAAGGAATATTCCCTTTTAATTCAAAATATTGTAAAACACATACTTATTGTATTGTGTTATTTAAATTTTTGAAAAAGGGGCGAAATTCAATCATTTTTTTTTGCATTGTTGTGGTGAGATAAGGGTGTAATTGGTGAAATAAGGTTGTAATATGGTGAAATTAGGGTGTAATAATTGATTTTTGGTGTGGTTAAGTGCAAAACCCATAAAAAATACTTGTTTTTTCTTTTACGCTCTACGCAGAGGTTAAGTGCAAAACCCCATAGAAGCAGTGTCTTGTGCAGTGAGTGTGATATTTGTTTCATTTCTTTCTTATTTTGTCACACGTTTCTCTACTGCACTTACTTTCATTTCAAAAATGCTGAAAATTCAAAATTTACTTTTAGATGGTGATAGATTAACAATTTCCAATTATTCAGATTGGAAACGATTGATGAAGGCTTCACTAGTGTTTAATGAGTTATGGGATATTGTTAAGAATGAAAATCCCACATTGCCAATAGAGCAGGCTAAGATAGATATTTTCAATTTGTGTGATTCTAAGGCCTTAGCTCTCATTAAATTTTGTTGTACTCATGATACGTATGTTCGTATTGAAAATTCTCCTCATAGTTACACTGCATGGAAAACATTATCAGATTTGTATGATAAGAAACCTAAGCATAAGAAGATAGATATTCATATGCAATTGTTTACTTTGTCATTAGATGAGGATGGGGATATGGGAGAATATATGTCTAAGTTGAAAAATATCACTACTGAGTACACTAAGGCTGGTTTTGGAAAACTAGATGATGACCTCATAGTTATCGCTGCTTTGAAAGGACTACCAGGGTCCTATAAGAATTTTGTTGAAATGTTGCATGTCTCTAACAAGATCACAGGCATCACCTTTGATAAGTTGGCTAAGTTGTTAATCCAACATGACCTCCCTCTACCTAAGAAATCTAGGAAAACTGAAGAAGCCCATGTTTTAGAGTCAAAGCCTAGTTCATCTTCATCTGGGCATCAAAACAATAGAGGAAACAATTATAGAGGGGGTCGAGGTTACAAAGGAGGCAGATATCAAAATAGAGGTAGGGGTCATTCACATAATCAACAATCTAATCAATCACATTCACATGAAACAAGTGATCAAGGACATGGTCACAATTCATATAGGGGTAGAGGTCGAGGTAGATCAGATATTCAGTGTCATAGATGTGGAAAATTTGGTCACATTACCTCACAATGTAGGATTCCTTTTGATAAAATTTAGAGGCCAAAAAAAGCAACTAAGACTAACTCTGCTCAGTATGCTGATCATGAATATGATGAATCTAGTAATGTTGCCCATGAATTTGCATTTACTTCTTTGGGGCACATTGATTATGTTGAATATGAGGCTAGAGATGAGCTCACAGATGTATGGGTTTTAGACACAGGAGCAACCAAACACATGACATTTAGGATAGATTTCTTTTTGTCTTATAAGGAAGCTTCTCTCTTTCTAGTTGCCTTAGCAGATAAGTCTATGCATACACCACTAGGACTTGGTTCTATTCAAATTCTTCTTCCTAATGGGTCTATAAAATACTTGGAGGATGTTTGGTATGTTCCCACATTAAAGAAATACTTACTTTCTTTAGTAACTATTTGAAAGAAAGGTTATCAAATTATGCTTGAAAATAGGCTCATTTACATCAATTCAGTGAAGGATAATTATAAAACCATGTATACAAGATATGAAGATGGAAACTTGGTTAGATTGCATTGTAAGGTGCTTCCTCCCAATATAGAACTTGCAGCAGTTATTGACACAGGTACATGTACTATGTCTACATAGTGGTTATGGTATCTCCACTATGGACATTTGAATATCCACTCTTTAGTGGATTTGCAGAGACATGGTATGGTGAATGGGTTGCCCACTTTTCACAAAGATAGTATTCTTTGTGAGTCATGTGTTTTGGTCAAACAAAATCGGGAAAATTTTCCTAAACAGTCATCTTGGAGAGCTAACAGATATTTACAGTTAGTTCATAGTGATGTATGTGACATGAAAAAGTCATCCATTGGTGGGTGTAGATACTTTGTCTTGTTTATTGATGACTTTTCTAGGATGACTTGGGTATTCTTTATGAAAAATAAATCTGAAGTTTTTGCTAAGTTTGTTGATTGGTTACACTTAGTCAAATAAGAAACAGGTTCACATTTGGCCACTCTTAGATTAGATAATGGAGGTGGGTATACCTCTAATGAATTTTTAGACTATTGTTGAGAACATGGAATTCATCGACAATATAGTAATGCTTATACTCCACAAAAAAATGGAGTATCTGAAAGAATGAATATGACTTTAGAGGGCACAACATGTGCCATGTTGCACTATAAATAGCTTGATGATAAATTTTGGGCCAAAGCCATTGGTACTGTAGTTTATTTGAGAAACAGGTCCCCCACATTTGTACTTTTGGGAAAAACTCCATATGAGGCATGGTATGGGTTTAAACCAAAAGTTAAACACTTGAAAGTGTTTGGATGTGTTTGTTTTGCTTTGGTTCCTCCTAAACATAGAATTAAGTTGGAACCACGAAGTTGAAAATGCATCTTTCTTGGTTGTTCTGAAGATAAAAAGGGGTTTCGTTTGCTTGCATAGGATTCAAGCAAATTCATAGTGAGTGTAGATGTAATATTTGATGAGTTTGGGACTATGAACACTGCAGAGATTGATTCTCAACTTGATAGATTAGAGAGGAAAAATGCAAAAAGGGATAAGGATTTGAATAATGGGGATAACTCTTCGAAGTTATGGTATGAAACTAAAATTCCTTCACTTTCCTCTCCTTCATCTACAAGTTCACAGGTTGATGACTTAGAAATTGTTGAAAATTCTCTAAGTCTCCCTTTGAATGATGCACCTAATGAGAATTCTGGAGTCCCTAATTTGAATAATTTGTCTAAGTATCCAAAATGGGCTCAAAGTACTTTTTTTGACTTGACAACAGATGAAGTTAGTTTAACAGGGCCCAGGAATTTTCAAAAATAGGTGAACTATGCTATGGTTGTTACTACTTCTTCCACTAAGCCATCCACTTTTGAGGAGGCATCTACTGAACATGTTTGGCAACAGGTAATGAAATGTGAGTATGATTCCATACTTAACAATAATACATGGGTTTTAGTTGATCCTCCTCCACATTTTAAACCCATCGGATGTAAATGGGTTTATAGGACTAAGTATAAATCAGATTTCTCCATTGATAAACATAAGGCACGACTTGTTGCCAAAGGATATGTGCAACAAGAAGGTATTGATTATGAGGAAACATTTGCACCAATTGCCAAATGGCACACTATTCATATGGTACTTGCTTTAGCAGCACAAAATGGTTGGAAAGTACATCAGTTGGATGTTAAAAGTGCTTTTTTAAATGGTGATTTATAGGAAGAAGTCTATATGAAACAACCTCAGGGTTTTGAATAGGTGGGTGCTGAACACAAAGTGTGTAAATTGACAAAAGCTTTGTATGGGCTCAAACAGGCACCTAGGGCTTGGTATGAGAAAATGGATTCATACTTGAAATCCATTGGTTTTCATCGCAGTAAATCAGATGATACTCTCTATTTTTGAGTGCAAGGTAAGAAAATGGTGATACTAGTTCTCTATGTTGATGACTTGTTTATTACAGGTAATGATGAAAATCATAACAAGTCTGTGAAGAAGGAATTAAAAGATGGGTTTGAGATGACAGATCTTGGACTTCTTCACTACTATCTAGGCATAGAGGTAACTCAGAAAGAGCACAATATTTTCATTTCACAAATTAAGTATATTTCTGAGTTATTAGAGAGGTTTGGCATGAGTGATTGCAAACCCACCCTCACTCCCATGGAAGGTAACTTGAAATTGTCTAAGGATGATAGCAGTGCCTTTTTTGATGGCACCACATATAGACAATTGGTGGGAGGTTTGATATACTTGATGACTACCAGGCCCTATATTTCATTTTCAGTTTGAATTGCCTAGAGAAATTCATTGGCATGCAGTAAAACGAGTACTTCGTTACCTTCAGGGAATGAAAACATATGGCCTTGAATACCACTGCAACAAGAACTTCAAACTTGTTGGATATTGTGATGCAAATTTTGGCAGATGTGTGGATGATAGAGTGTCAACCATAGGATACACTATGCATATGGGTTCAGCTACCATTGCTTGGTGTTGTATGAAGCCATATACAATGGCAAATTCATCAGCAGAATCAGAGTATATTACAGCATGGGATGCTTCTAGAGAAATTGTTTACCTTTGTCATATTCTTGAAGATCTTCAGGTTTCTCAGTTTGCTCCTACACAATTATACATTGATAATCAGAGTGCAATCAAGATGTCCAAGAATCTAGTGTTTCATGCCAAAACAAAACATATGGATGTCAAATACCGTTATCTGTGAATGTTGTTGGCAAAGAAAACTCTTGATCCAATATATTGCCCAACTATCAATTAGACAGCTGATATCTTCACAAAACCCCTTGACAGAATCAAATTTGAAAAATTCAAAAAAATGCTTGGTACGTGTCCAAAGACCTGACTTTGGATCATAAGGGGGTTTGTTAGGACTTGTTCCAAAGTCTTCACGTTAGGTTATATTTTTGGTAGAAAATAAATTACTATTGTAAATGGGGCATGCATCTTTTATAAAGACACCCCCATAAAATAAATAAACTTAGTTTAATTATTAGGTAGTTTTAATGTTTATATTTATTAATTAGAATTACTTTACGGGTTGTTTTCCCATATTTAGTTGGTTATTGGATTAGTTGTTTTTACCGGTCATTGGTAAAAACTATATAAATCAATGTTTGCATTGTAAAAGGGTTAATAGAGTAAAGGCACCCTTATGTACTTGATTTTTTTGAAATTAATATAATACTTGTGCACTCGCACTAAGCGGGGACAAGGTTCAACCTATTTTCATCCTGGAGTTATCATTATCTAGTTCTACCTTTGATCTATCATTTATATAATTATTATTCTTTATGTATTTTCTATAAATAATTCATCACAATCAATTGGTAAAAGTCTACAATTAACATAAAAGAGGGGTATGCGTTACAAACAACTTATATCAATCTTGTCTAGAGGTGGTTTTTTATTCTGTCCTTGATCCTAAAACTACACAATCATCTTTTTTAGTATTTTTCACTATCAAATATTCATAATAGCCAACTACAATCCTAACCCAATTTGAACTAAGTTTTTTTCATTCTAGTACTTTCCTAAAATAATTTTTTCTACATTTATCAAAGTTTCAAAATTAGAATTGTTGATTATTGTACATCTTTAGCATTAGGATATTCTTTAGTTATACACATAATCACTAAACAATTTATTTTTTAAATCAAAAATAGGGTTAAAAATGAATGTACTAATTTATCCCTATTTCATAGTGTAATGTTGAGATTAGGATCACATGGATCATATTGACACAAATTACATCCCTAAGTGAACCAATTGAATATATTTTGAATCATCAACTCCATGGAAACCAAATGATACCCAAATCATGTTTTATAGTCATAATTAGTTCATGGAAAAATTTATTAGTCAATATCATTGAGTAAATCTCATTATTTATGATAGATGCAAGGTTCATAAATTTTAATTGTGACACACATATAACATCTAAAAATTTAAAAAGTCAATCGAGAAGGCCCAGAAACCTACAAATCAAGTATATGTTTTCTCAAAAAAGACACCAGTTGTAAAATTTACACCCAGAAAACCTTATATTCAATAATGAAATCTTTAAAATGATTAAGTATTGAGTAGATTAAATTTCTAAAATTGTCTTTTAAACAACTTGTGGACTAGTGGGACTAGTTCTAGAAGATGTAAAGTGGCCATATTATTTTATTTTTAGTAATATAAATATGACTTAAGTGCATAAGGGTGAGGCTATGTGGTGAATATCAAGTGATTTTCCAAAACCCAACTAGGTTCAATACCCCCAAGCCCCAGGGGACCAGTTACCCTTACATTTACACAGTCGATTGGGTGGTTATAGGGGCTCACCATGTTCAAATCAGAGTTAAATTAGATATATAACATTGGGCTAAACCTCAATTACCCCAGGTCTTGAAAAATATAAAACTCACTTACACTTAATTCTTTTTATGTGTGCCTTAACAAACAACATTTGCATGGAGTTATTGAATTACATAGAATGCCATCATCTCATAATACACACCTAGTAATTTTGTTTTTCACCTTGCACTACTTATAAATATTTGAAATTTTAAATCAATAATATTGTGTACAAATTTCTTCCACTATAGTGAATACACATTTTATCTTGTACATACATATTTTAGCTTGTACATATTTTTTGTCAAAAAGGTAAAAAATACCATGTGTATTTTTCACAATACCATATATATTTTTGTGTAGATTTAATTTTGGTGGAAAATTTTCCATTTTATGTCCCTAAAACTTCTTGAACTTACCCTTTTTATTAACACACAATGATTATACATCACTCTAACAAGTTCCAAAAATAGCCTTTCTTAGTTCTTCCTTAATTACTCAAAAACATGACTACTCCTATGGTCACTTTTTTCATTGAGGTGTATCTCCCATGACCCATCCTTTACATGGATTCCTTCTACTTTTAAAAAAAAAAAAAATGTCATGATCTCTTTTATTTCATCTATACCATGTGTATACTTATGGTTTTAATGTGTCAAACATAATATGAATACATAATACATATTTGGAAAATTTATTCCCACATGCTCTATTTCCATTTCTAATATTCCCACCTATTTATTAAATTATACATCCTTAGACCATAGTGGAAATATGATAGATTTATATTTTCACATGACTATTACATATCTTTTTTCATTACATGTTATTATATGTTTATAAATAAGGTCTATATGTTTCCCATAATTATTACTTGTTACTACACAACATATGTACAAATCTTATGACATTGTATACATTTTTGGGCATACAAGACACTAACTATTAATTTCTTTGGGATATTTTCCTAATCTTCCTTTGCATAATCTAAGCACCATCCTTAGTGTCTGAATCACATTTGGATCCCATTTATTGGTCATCTTATTAACACACCTGGTGTAGTATTCTTGGGTACACATATAAATAAGTGGTTCCTAATATAGGGGTTATAACCCAAAATTCACATGCAAACATGTCATTATTTTCATTTCATACTCTTCCTAAACCCATTTTGTGCATTCTTGATTTGTTGTATCAGATATTGATGTGCTACACTTCTATCTTATTATCTTATCTTCCCCTGGGTATAATTAACTATTATCTTGCATAATAATGTTATAAATGTGATTTATATCCTCTTAAACATCCAAAATATCAACATATGATGTACCATGATTACGATATAGAGGAATTACCACCATTTCCTCTTTATTTTAAAAAAATCCTATAACATTATTTGAAGCACATATCGACCTTATTCTGGTAATAACAAAATATTGATAATAAAACTAGGTTATGGTATACTTCCCCAAAAATAATCATCTCAAAGTTAGCCATTAATTGAACTCCTATCATGGTCAGATCTACATTCTTCAAGACTCGCAATGATCTTAAAACTAAGTTATCTACCATAAATAACATGGTATTTTTTAGGTGATATGTTAGGAGTAACCATATTTTTCCTTGCATCTTATGTGAAAATGTTTACCTTTTATCTTGTAATAATAACAATTTAATGCAACTCCCACTCATTCATAGAATCATTAATGGTAAGCCCTTCGTCATACTAACAATTATTTTTAGCATAAAATTCCTTAATCATTATAAGGAATTACACATGTAAATATTCCATACAGTTCCTCAATTAGTCCTTCAATGAAAAAAAATTTATTGTTTCTTTATAACAAATTTTTTTCCATGATATTCATTATTTCCTTCTCATTTTTACCTTGTTCTAACAAATCTCCTATATTTTAGCATGTAACCCATTAGTTGTACATGTTTCCTCCTAAAAGCTATGCCTAATATCCTTTGCATCAACCAAAAAACCTCTTATCTACTAGCCCATATGAGTTTTCTAGTAATAATACTCTTGGCCTACACATCACATTGATGTAAGACATCATAACGTAGCATGAGAAGTTAAGGTGTTCGAGAATACATTATAGCCATTTTAGGTTTATTATGGGTGTTATAGGTCTTATAGGGTCATATATGGGTTTTGAATTATATATGGGTACTTAATAGGTGTATTTATATGAGATATAGGTGGAGTGAAGGAAAGATAATATATAACAAGAATTGTAAAACTATGCTTGCCTAGCAAAAATTATGTACATAAACTATGTAATTGCTTAAGAGAATTGAATAAATAATGGTGTTTAATGAAACATTTTTAGATATTATGGATTAATATGAATTTATCTTATCTTTAATTATTATTTATTATTATTTTTAGTTCTTATGATGATTATTTAGTTGACAATTTGGTAACTTGTAACACAATCACATTTGAGAGTAATTCTACGAATATACAGTCAAGAGAGATAAGTAAGTTACATTGTGGATGATTGTTTTAAGGTTACTACATTTTTTAATCTCAAATTTTTTTTTTAGTGTATACATTATGTTAATAATAAATTTTTAGGCTCACAAATAATTTAAAAGTGCAAGACACTCTTAGAACCTTCACACACAACCATCTTTTACACTCATAATTCTATCAATTTGATTGTTAGAGATGTTTTGGGATTGTTTATGCATAAAAAACTATTAGAGAAGGTGAATACAGGTTTTTTATACCTCACATAGGTATTATGAGTATTTTAAAGAGTTTAAAACTCATTTTATCCTATTTTATATGCTCTTAGCCACTTGGAGGCATGTGTAAACCTATACTAGGGTTTCAAATTTTCAAATGAAATAAATTTTGTTTCCACCCTAAAAATATCATAATTTTTTTTAATATAACATTATTTGACATTATATATAATATTTTTTAGGTTATAATTTATCACCTTACCATACATTATGGTATCTAGGCATGTGTCATCAGAGTATGCCTAAAGAGACCTAATTGCTTGAGAGGTGTATTCAATTAGCTGGTCTCTTTTGAGATTTGGGTCCTAAAACTTGGTTTCAAACTAATATAAGATCATGGGTATCAAAAAATATATTTATTATTCATATAAACTTTATATATTGTTTAAAATTTCTTGATTTATCTAAAAAGAGGGCTACATAGAGCTAGGCTTGAAGAAGGAACACGTTGATTACTTGAGAGATTTAAAAAGGGGGTTGATTATTATAATTATATGTGTGAGAGATTTCAAATATGAATGGAATAGGTCATATGATCCCTTATGATAATTCAAGAGTCTTGAAAATTAGTCACGAGGCTTTTAGATCCATGAACCTATGTGGTAATGAACAAGCTTGAACCAAGAACAAAGAGTAAAGGCATGAAAGTGGTGTATGAGATGATGAGTTTGATTCTAAGTAGGGAAGATTGTAGAGGTATTTTAAGGTTTATATTTCAAGAGAGAGAGAGGAGAGGATTATGGAAGCAAGGAGACTTATGTGTATATAAAAGGGAAAGAATGATCAAGAGAGTTCAAGATGCGAGTAAGTAACTAGTGAGAAAATAGATCAAAGGTAAGAGAAATGATTAAGGCATAAATAAAAGATAGGTATATACATGTTTAGAGTGAACACATCACACATCCTTTTATGGAACCAAAATTTTCATTTATAGAGTATCCACTCCTCATTTTGTGGTGATATTCACCTTTTGGCCTATAGATCCCTTTTGCATAGCTTTCCTGATTAACCAATTCCAAACTTAGTATGTAACTTAGATATTTACCACAAAATTTTACACCATTTCATTTTACATGATATTATTTTGAATATCCATGAAATACTTTATCTTTTACCCTTGATTGAATTGAATAAAAGTATTGAACTTCATGCATTCCATCTAATAATTATTTAATGTTGCACGCTTAAAACAAGATCTTTGAAAACTATTTATTCCTCTTATGCCACCTCACCTTTCATAATTTCATTCACCATAACTCCTTACTTATTGAGGTTTTTTAATTTTACATGGAAACATGTTATTTAATCTTTTCAAACCCATACTTATGCACACTTCATATCTAAATAATTTCATACAATTTTATCATGTCATGAATATGAATGATACAAGTTTTACACAACATCGCTTTGACATACCTGACCTTTTAAACCACTACATTATTCCTTGTCTTATTCATGTCATGACATAATTCAAAATAAACACAAACATATTGCACCTTCATATGCATGTAGTTTATTTTTGTATGGCCCTCACTCTCACAATAAACACACCATAGTCATTTTATTGAATCTTAGTATTTGTCACATAAAATGTTGAAATGTGCATAGCCCTTTTAAAAAATTGATCCTAGGTCAAAATACAATAGTGTGCCCTATTTTTTTGCATAAGAGGTCACATATAATTCCTATCTCTCCTATAAATGTCTTGATTTGGGGTCATTGTTATTAATCAAACAAATGCATTTTATATTATATATACAAAGATGTAGTGCATATATAATTTTAATTTTTTTTAAAAAATAATTAATATTTTTTTGGGATTATTATTATTTTTGCCTATCTAGTGGAATACAATATTATAATTTAAACCACCTTTAAAAATAAACTCACTCTATCATAAAAATCCCTTACAAATTTTATATAAAACACACAATCCAATTTTCCTCTGCATCACATAAATACTTCATGTCTATATATCTTTCAAATTCTAGGAATAGTCCTCCCACAAAGCACATTACATGTTGCATAAAATGAATCTCATAAGATAACTTGGAAAATGAATTCTTAAAACCAACATACTACGCATGTATTATCTTAGTATAGAGCATAAATAGTTTTTTTTTTAATCTATAATGAGGAACTCCCTCCTTAAAAATAATATTGAGCTCGATGAATTCCATTTCAATAATATTTAGATCAAACTTCCTATACAATATATATGCACATTGCATTATCATTGTGGAAATTGGCTCAATTTTTTCTCTGGTGTACTCACTTCTATTGCACACTATGTGATTTTGATCCTCAATATATATGCACATTGCATTATCATTCATCCTCAATTTCCTTATTCTAAGTTTATATATCCTCTAGTTCCTTTAAGCTTATCCCTAACTTAGTAAAAGGCTTAACCATCCATGTCTATGGTTTAATGAAAAAAATTCTCCAATGATAATTGTACACACATATGCTTATAATCTCTGCACTACTTTCAAATTAGTTATTTCTATGATTTTGATTGATCTCCCTTATCCCTATGTAGGATAAATCATGTGCAATAATTAGGATACTTAGAATCACAATGCAAACATATGGGTGAAAGACTTCAAAAATCTAGTTGCATGTTTCTAATTCTTCTTTTCAATTTTTTTTACATCATTCTAATAATATATGACTTTATATGACTCAATAAATTATACACTACTTGATTTACTAAATATACATTATTATTATATTGTACATGTGTTGTAGACACTGAATTACATTTCACTTATTTGTATTACACATACATACACTATTATTTTTATTTTCTAAAGAATAAAAGCATACTTGAATATGCAATTAATAAATCAAAAATACTTTTTAATATAAAAAAGTAAAATCAATAAACACATAAGAGGAAAATCAAAAAATTATAATAATCTAAAAATTATAAAGTTATTTAAATTTATAAATATTCATAATTTGAACATAAATAGTGGCATGAAGGTGTCTTATAAAAAATATTATAATTTCACTTGTAATCACCTCGAGAAAGGAAATTACCTTAAATGGCAATGCCTTTCCTTATTGACAAATTTTATTTAAAAGTTCATGATGTGGAAAATCCTACTAAATTTAATACATTTTAGTAAATGAAAATAAAATATTATGTTGTAATTAATAAATGTCAAATATTCATGATGAAACTATAGATATATTTGTAATGGTTTTATTGTAACATGTGAACCATAGATTGTAATGTTCATAGACATATAATATGTCATTGGAACAACACTTATAAATTTCGATAGTTACTTTAAACTAAAATAAGTGTTTTTAGTGAGGAACTTAAAATTTGTTTATTTATTGTATTATTCCTCAAGTAGAGGGTTTAATTTTTCTTGAAATAGATTGTACCTTGTCTCAATTGGAGGTTCTAAGCTTGCTTTGCATATAATACCAAATTTTATGGGATTTTAAAGTAGATGAATTTAGTTTGCTTATATTTGTGAATCTAGAGAAAGAGATAATTTTTGGATTTGAAGATATAAAATCCACTTGTAGATGTAAATGATTATCAAAGGAGCTCACTTATCATAAAACATGTCTTATAAATTATTTGAACACAAAAAATAGCTACAAATAAAAATCCATACAAAACATCAAACTGGGGTGGTTTTTATTCCATTTACAATTTGGTAGACTTTTTAAAAAATAGTATTTTAAGCTTATTTGACATTTACCATAGATTATTAAATTTATTTGATTTTAACATTTATCAATAAAAAAATAAAAAATAAATGGTTTCTTGAGATTAGAACATGGATCAATTTACACCAAAATTAATAGTTTTAGATTTGAATATGGATAATTTACAACTAAATATAAAATTTCAATTTAAAGTAATTTTGAATTTTGTTTTTAAAGATTGCTCAACATAGTATATGTCATTAGATTGGAAGTGTTTTAAGAAGGATTAATTAAATGCTTAGTAAGTTGGATACTATAGTTTTAATTATTTAAACCTTTTTCAAATAAATATTTTAATTTTAAATGACATAGAACATTCTACCTATGGGATTTGAAACTTTGAGCATGGATCAAATTACATACTAAGTAAATATAAATATAAATCAAATTAATTTATTTCTAAATATAAGTTTAGAGAAAAAAATCCATTTGTGGGATTTGAAGATATAAATTCACTTGTGAAATTTAATTTTTAAAAAATTAACTTTCTTACATAGAAAATAATATTTGTAGTCTTTGGAAAAAAATAAACTTAGTTGAAATTATTAGTCCATAGTGAAACACCAAACTAGGTGCTTTCTAAGGCACTTAAAATTATGCATGCTTTGTAATTATAATGTTTTAATCTTGTTTGTAATTTTGTATAATTTCTTCCATTTGCGTGACTTTGACATTGATCAATTTAAAAAAAAGCTAAAGCAATGCTTGATATTTGAACATGAATAAATTTACACCATTTTTAATGGTGTTATATTTGAACATAGATCATTTATAGAAAAAACACCAAACTTGAAATTTTGTGTCCTTTCTCAATATAATTATTTAATCTTGATGAACATGGAACATGAAATTTAAAGGATTTAAACATGAAACAATTCAAACACAAAACACCACATTTATATAGTTTGAATATGAATTAGTTTAGGATAGAAAATGCCATTTGTGGGAATATTACATGGAATAGAACATGGAATTTATGGGATTTGAAACATTGAACATAGATCAATTTCCTTACCAATTAAATGTAAATATACATCAAGATACAAAATATATATGTTTAATTATCCTAGATTATTACTTGTCATGCATTAGAAATAATACATTAAAAACATGAAACAAAAAATGTACACATTTGTCTAGTTTTAATAAATTAACATCAATTACATATATAAAAAAATTTAGAGAAAAAATAAAGGGAAATTTCACCTTATAAATTGACGTCCCTAATGTTTCTTGTGCATAAATGATTCATTGGCATGAAAATGTCAATTGAATATATACATGAAAAATATTTGTATAAATTTTACTAGTTTCAATAATTTAAGAAAAAGTGAGACCCAAAATATGCGCATCTTAAATAAAGAAAAACTCTTTTATTATAATCTATAAATAAATATGAATTGAATATATTTGTATGTTAATTATAAATGATTATATCAATGTTAAAAAAAATGTCGTATAAGCACAAAGATATTTGTGCATAGATAATTATTTTGTATCCAATGTTGAAAATTGAATGTATAATTTAATGTTAGTAGTAGTTATTAAATTATAATTTCAAATCAAGATGAAATAAAATTATATGTTCTATAGATTTAGTTTTAGAATTAGACTTTATTTAGCTTGATAGTTTAAAGTTGTAAGTCGAATTGAATATATGACAGTTTATTTTACTAGTAGAGAGTGAGTGTTAAATATCTCAATGAATTCTCATTAGATTATCAAAAATATATTGAAAACTTACTATTTTTATGTCAGATATCAAGCAACCATACACAAACCCATTCAAAATAAAGTTTTGAAAGTTATTTTCACTATTATAAGCCCCTACATTGTAATCCTATTAATTTTGTGGCTCAATCAAAATTTTAAGAAGACATAAATTCAACTTATTGTTAAACACATTACATTTTAAAATCCCTAGATCTTTAATAAAAACTAATTTTGAGATTAATTAAAAAAAATAAGGATTAAGAAAGTAAAATCAATGTATATTTTCAAATTAAGTAAAAAAATAGATATTGTACTAACATTTTGAATATTCAAGAGAGTGGGAAGGTGATTATAATAACATAATCATTCATGTAACTAAAATTATGTATACAATTCAATTATCATTTAATACAAATAAGCAATTATATATTTGATATGTTTATAGTCCATATGATAAAGGGATGAAAACTTCTGCAAAAAAATGACTAAAGTTTTTTTTGGTGAAATTATAACATCTTAATAGTTAATCAAAATTGGAATGAAAGACTAAGCTTAGTGGCAATGAAAAATATAGAGGCTTCTATAATATTTTTAATAATGAATTAAGAATATAAATTATATATAAGAATATTTAAAGTGAAAGTAATAATTAGTTTTAGTCAAATAGGAAAAATTATCAATTGCATAAATCCAAAACTTAATCAAAGCCAATGAATGTTATTTGTATATGAGGTTTTAGCCTATGAAAAATTAAAAGATTGTATGAACAATATTATGACATCATCAAAACATAAAACTTTACCAATTGATTGAAACAATGGAATATCAACTAGGTATAAACACAGATCATTTATAGTAAATCATATAGAACAAACATAATGATGTTTTGCATATGAAATGTCAAAAACTAGATATGAATAAAAATGAGCATAGTGAGATGTATCCAAAACATGCATAGAAATGTCTAGATAGTGAGCCAATTTTATAAAGGAAAAATATCTTTCATTATTTTAGTGTTGTTTGGATCACATGTCCATAGTTAGGTTCATTCATGTTAATTTCAATAAGAAACATATCAAAATGAATGGAAATTTCATATCATTTGTCTTCAAGAGTTGATAAAATTTGCTTTGCATTTTCAATAATGTCATTATCATTCTACCATTCCATTATTTTCGTAGGTTTCATTTGTGGGTGAGGAATATTTCATTTGCATTTTGTATGATTTTTTATTGTAATTTTTTTATGATGGTGTTTGTGTAATTTTCAATGTTCGGATTAAATACTCTAGTGTTGTAATGTATGTACTTCTAAACACAATATTCAATGGATGAGTTTTCATTATTACCATACAATAATGCATCCTTAGTTTATATCAACCAATGACTATGGTAATTTCTTCTATTTTCAGCTAAATAACCCAAAAATAGTGAATAATATATCAAAATAATTGATCTATCTTGATAAATAAGTTGTATTTTTGCATTCAATCTATGTTTATAGTAATGAATATAAACTATTGGGTAATTATTCAAAAGGAAATTACTATCTTAAGTATTGTATAATTTTAGGTTTGTCATCTTATAATAGGTTATGTTGTTCATGTAACCACATCAAATGATTTATGATAGGCTACCAATAATGCTCCACACTAGAAAAAATAAAATAAAAGGTTAATGGACCTAGTTGGGGTATCATTGAAAAGATATTTTAAAAAAGAATGCAAGTATTTAGGTGAGAGTTATTTTATTGAAATAGGTTTGACATATCCAATATCATATCTTAATAGATGTTTAAGATTAGGTTTATGTTTCACATATTTTGTCAATAGGTTTTTGAATTTTTACTGACAATTTTATATTTAATCCCACATATCCCTATTGAATAGTTCAATAATGATCTCAATTAACTTTAAAAATGGATAGTAATTTGGTAAGTTAATCTATGATTACAATGTAATGAATCCATTATGCAATTTTTTATACCATGAAATTGTTTTCAAATGTTTACTTCATGAATTTAACTAAGGAATAAATTAAGGAAGTTCATTTCTTATGAAAAATTGTCTTAGAAAATATCAAGTGGTTGTTAGTCGTTATCTCAATAAAATGTTATTACTTTTTATTAAATTTCAAGAATGCATGTCAAATATATAAATTCATGAGCCAAAGTGTCACCAATGTCTTTGTCATTTGTATTTTCATCTATATGATTGTTATCAAGTATAATTTCATCTTTTTGATTATTAACACGCTTGGTATAGAGGAAATGGTATCAATACTCATTTATTTTGGAATTTTATACCTAATATAACACTTATTTGCACATCTATTATAGGTATTTCATGGTGACATTTACACAAAAATTTATTGATAAAAAAAAATGTTTATATTGTAGGTGTAATTTTAGCTTGACAATGATTTTTTTGGATTCTATGCATTGTGTTAATGCTTCTAATAATATATAATGTTTATTGGGAAATTGATTATTTATCCTTTCAATCAAAACTAAGTTTTCTTATATGAAGGAGTCTTGATTTGTATAAATTCCAATCTTAGTGCAACTAGCCTCTATTCAAGATCAAATATGATTGTAATAGATGGAAACAAAGGATTCAAGTTAAGATGTTTATGAGATGAAATTTTTAAAAACATTGATTCTTCAAAGATAGAAAAAAAAATAAAGGTATATTTTTTATTTGCTATTATATCATTGGCAGTGAATTTGAAGTAAATTTCCTTCTCTTTTTCTTTAAAATATGTCACTTTGAACTTAAAATGTAGTTGCTTACAAATCAGGAAAAGATGAATTAGTGTGTCCCCCTTTTTATATAAATGTTTTATTATACAAGATATAACTTTATTTTACCTATTTGAATAATCAATTTTGTACTTTAATATGTTTAAAGTAAAATTTCATTGGTTTTTTAGACTTTTTTGCTTGTTTTATAAAATTGGTACTAGCATGCTGGTCTGGGAGCTACATTGGTGTGCCCTTTTTCAATGTTTGTTTTCATTTATAGATTAAACAAATTTAGATTCATGTAATTAATTTTATCATATTGATTATTTTATATGACAAATGGATTTTTGAAAGGGTTTTATTGAATTTCTCTCTTATTCAGCCAAAGTATTGCTATATGGTTATGGTGAAAGCTTTTTAAAAAGTAGTTTGTAATGGACATGGCCTATGTTTAATACCATGTGTGTAATACTATATGTAAATCAAATTTTACATTGGAAAAAATAAATTTCAATGATAGACATTAGATTTTATTTTCATACCTAAATTTTTAAAATTAAGCATAATGGATATCCATTGAAAGTAAAACTATTTACATTGTCTTGCACTCATTATATATGGGATGTCCATGTTAATAATATATCCTTTCCAAGTTTTAATGTTCTATAAGTTATTAATTATATATATGTCAATAAAATTTTGAAAATAAGACAATGCTTCATTAATTCTAGAAAGTTGTGCATTATACAAAGATTAAGTTGCATAACACCTAGTACATTGGAGATCAAATTCTTCATTGCACAGTTGGAAAATAGAATTGAATAGGATGTAACCATAATATAAATTTTTAATTGTAATTATATTTTTAAATATTATTTATAAGTCATGAAAAATAAGATTGTAATGAGATTCAAGAGCCATGAAAGGATGTAATCATTTAACATTCCTAACTAAAATATTGAAACTAGCATTTTTTCCAATAGAATTTTTTATAATGACCATAAAGAGGATTCATATTTTGAATCAAGACACATAATGGTAATGTATTATATTAAATTTTGAATTAAATATAGTTATTTTCCCTTATCACTACCCATAGCCTTAGTGATATGTTTAACCATTTATAACACCATTGTATGCAAATGTTATCACCCCACAATTTGATTCATTTTCACTTAACCCAATAACTGTAGAAAGTTTGATTTGTAATAAATATGTTTCATTTTAATTAATATTATGTAAAGTGTAAATCATTTTAGGATCTAATTATAATTGTAGTGAAATCAATGCGCATCAACATTTAATTTATGCAAACAACTTAGAAATTATTTTTATTATTACATTTGTAAATTCAATTTAAATGTATTTAAAATTCAATTTTTTTTTGAAAAAGTATCAAACAAATAGTCACTAACTCTATACTCAAGTTTAGGTTCTTTTAAAGTATGATGTTGAGTTAGGACATTGTCATTACGTTGTCATGTTTTATTTGTTGGTCCAAATTCCTCTATATTTATAAGAATGCATGATATTTGGCTCTTTTTCTATCTTTTAAAATATAATTTTACATAGAATATATTTATATGTGAATAAAATACAAGGGGGAAAGGGTGGAGAAAAAATAAATTTTCACATGGAACTAAATTTTGAAATGCATCTTAACAATATTGGTTAACTATATATGTTTAGAACAATAAAACAAATAAAAAGGGGAAAAACTATATTATCGACATAGGTCAAAACCTTACATCCAAAATTTTATTGAATGTTTAGTTACAATGTATCTTATTGGTTATGAAATTGAGATTTCAAGGATAATAATAACATTTATATATGCATATATTTTAAATTTATAACCAAGTAAATTATTAGTACATTTAATTTTAAAATGAGGAATTAATCAAATAAGTTGAGTCATTACAAATAATAAACAACTGAAAGTATTAAAAAAAATGATGTGCAAAAATAACATAGATCAAATGAACAATGAAAAAAATCTAAAACAAAATTATGAATGCAATGAAAATATATTCATAAAGAAATTGATCAAATGAAGGAAAAATTTTATTCACATATTTGTTAATCACTTTTGACATAGTTTTATTCTTAGATTAGTTGTAGTTGGTCTCCAACATAGAGCAGTTGAAAAAAATAAAGAAATAATGTGTTGAAAGATATAAATCACATTAGTGGTCATGAACCACTAAAAAAATTCAAGATCCATTTCATATAGTAGGAATCATTGTTATTAAAATTATTTAATAAATAATATATATGAGTACACCATGTTTACCCTTTTTAAAAATTAACAAAGTAACAATGAAAAGTCCATATAACTTTTCATTATTTCAATGAAAAGATAACAATATAATAATAATTGTCTACAAAGACTACATGGGAAGTGAATAAAAAACATGAGCATCAATAGAACCACAGAAAGAATGAAAAATCTACCAAAACCATTGAAAGTTCAAGGATTTTTTTTATTAGTTAAAAATAACAATTTTCTAATAGCCTATGAAAAATAATCATTGAAAAATAATGTAATCCAAGGTATCATGTTTGAGGGGAAAATAATAGTTTATCTTAGATTATGATTATGATGTTATGCACTAAGGTCACATCAAATGCTAAACTTGTAGTGGTGATCAATGCATGTTAGAAGTTTAATTTTAAATGCAAATTTACCTTCATGCATTTCATAAGATGCATCAAATAGATACTTTCACAAAATTTTCATGTGATTTTGGGGTTTTGAAAGGGTTTGAAATGTTTCATAGAGAAAATTTGTATTATTAAGAATCCCTATAAAGCATAGTTCAAGTTTATTACCTTGATTATGTTAATGAAACAATAAAAATAATAAACTTGAATATATTAAAAACATTAAAATTATTACAAAATATAAATTAAATATTAAATAACCCTTACAAAAGTTTAAAATCAAGATAATTTGAGTTGGTATTTGTTGATGCTTTATATAATGTGACTTGGTGGTTATTTTTCCATAAGATTCATTGATTCAATAATTTAAATATTTTGTAAGTGATTCTAATGATAGTATGATATCAAAAAGTGATTTTTGGAGGGTTTAAGGATCATAAAAAAGGGTTTGAAACATTTAATAGAGTTCATTCACATTATTCTGAGTGTTTGTAATGTGAATCCATGCAAATATATAGGAAACCCCCTTAGAAACTAAAAAATCAAGATAATGTACCAAATAAATAAATGTATAACACTTTCTTATTTGTGGTCTTTTGTTTTTGGGTTAAAGCTGTAAAAATCCTATACACAAGGATAAATAAAACTATTATATAGTATGCCAATTAGTTTAAAAATCAGACAAATGAATATTTTGAATTAAAATGTTGAGTTATGATAAATATAGAAAGTAAATTAAAAATAGTAGTTTGATTGCATAAACATGAAGAATATTTAATACTTATCTTATTTACAAACGCATAGGCAGATTTGAGAAGTGTAGAGGTGGAAATAGGCAAGGACAAGATCATGATCTAGTCGTTAGATTATGGAAATATTATTTATAGAAGCCTAGACACTTGCATCACCCTTAGGAAACTTGAATTCACATATGTGTCCTAATCTAAATGTAAATATTTGATATAAAATACTCATTATATTGAGGAGTGACCACCTATAGCCTTCTTGGTTTTATTTCACCTTTTTGCTGATGTCTTTTATTCATGCACATAGGATATTGATAAATGTATGTGGATCAAATGTAGTTATTCACCTTAGGTATTTGTACCTTGCCAGGATGGGTTAGTAGGCTCATGATGTTGAGTAGACCTCAAGGACCCATCTATCATAAGCATTGCCTATATATCAAATACTCCAAGGAGAGACTTAGACATATGTAATTATCCTATTATTGTTGGCTTGTATATGCACAAGGGTGAAATCTACTATATGAAAGGGCATGAAATTATATATCTTGTAACCTGACAAAAATTACTCATGGAATACTCTTTGATTGATTTATATTTGTACTATGACTACTCCTATGACTAGTATCAAAATAGGAAAAAATGGAATGATATAACTTAGTTATAAAATTAATTAAGTGATCTTGAATAAGTGCTTGATTGATATTTTTTAGATGAATAATGAATAAGATTATATTTGTATTTATACCACACCTTTTGAAAATATCTCATGGAACATTTAAATAAAATAAATGGGATGATGCATAGGATTTGAAAGATTTTAAAATTAGATGAATTTTGAGGACTAGACACATGCATCATTAACGTAAACGTCCCTATGTGGGATACAAATGTTTGAAAGGTATTAGGTACAATTTGAAGTAAAAAATGGCCTAATTAAAATTTTATATTCACTAATTAACTTATATTATTGGTCAATCACAATTAAGTATTAGATGTTAACCTATATGATTTTGTAGGGAGAATGTAAAACATGACAATTAATTTTATTTTTTTTAATTTTATTATTTTATTAAATAATGATATTATAACACTTTTAATTAGTTTAACTCCACATTTTCTTCCTTATTTATTGGGATACAATTTATTCATTTTAGATTGAAATGAAATAAAAATAACACATAATTTTATCATATTAAAGTTGAAGTGATCCACCTTTTTTCCTTATTTATTGGAATACACTTTACCCATTTTAAATTTGAATGAAATAACACGTAATTTTATCTTATTAAAGTTGATGTGGTGTAGAAATTAACTCAAAGAATTATTTAAAAAAATAAAATAAAAACTAAAAGATCATATATTAGTAAAACTTAACTCAAGATGTTATTTAAAAAAAATCATATATGGTTAGGGATAGATTTTTATGTCGGTTAAAGAAGATGATATTTTTAATTCTAATTTTTTATTAAAATATTCATTTATTTTTAGTGTAATGTTTCATGCATATTTAATTGTATAATGTTTATCACATATTTAGTTAAAATGTTTATTTATCTTTAGTTATATTCATACCTATAATTAAAGGTATGTAGTTTTAAAAATGTGTTTAATGTTTCATATATATATATATATATATATATATATATATATATATATATATATATATATATATATATATAATGTACACACACACATATATACATACATACATGTGTGTGTATATGTATTTATAAGTGATTGAGGGTTGGTGGGTCCCTCACCCATTATTTAGTGAAAAATAAAGATTACAAAATATGGGATTCATTTGAAATAGTAACAACAAAAAAGGAACTGAAAGGGATACCAAACACTAGTCTCAAAAGGAACACAATGAACAAGAAACCACCACCCTGAAGGAAGACAAGAAAACAATAAAAAAACAGTGAACAAACTATATACACATAATATTTTCAAACTTTTATCACTTACTGACACTTTGTATCTTGTAAGAATCCATCAAGTCTCAGTCTCTCTAAGTGCATGCCTTAAGGGGTGCACTAGGAGAGGGGTGGTCAGACCATTGGTGTTTCATAGGATTGTTGTCCCTTTTGCCACTTGTTATCTACACACTTGTCTCCTAAAAACCTTTTCTCTAAGCTTGTTCTTCTCTATTGTACCCTCTCCAATCATTTTCTACATTTTATCCTCCTTTTTCTCATCTTAATCCATTTTATTAGTTGGTTATACTAGGTCGATTGTGTTGACCCTATATAGTTTTAGGTAATTTTCACTTAAGAACTAGTTTGGCCTTTGGTTGACCTAGCTCATCTAGTGAATTATAATTTGAAATTATGCTAGGTTGACTGGGTTGACCCTTTCAACTAGGATTTTTAGAAGGGTTAAGGGTCAAATAATCCTATATATATAAGTTTATTTCACCATTATTTAGAGAAGACAAGAAGTAAGAGCTATTACACATCTACTTATTGACCATTTTACTTGAGGATAAAGCTTAGGGTTTCATAATTTATTTAAAGATATGGATCTTATCTTATGGATAAGTCTTTTAGAGGAATTAATAGGTTGTGTATCCTAAATATGATTTATCCTTATCATCCTTACATACCACAACAAGATCTTATGAAGCACCTTAGCCAAGGGAGACATTGAGGCTCAATGGGTTCATCTTTAAAGGTAAGTATTCCTAATTTTGTTCCTCATTTGTAAGAGTAGATAGATATGAATTTGTACTTATCTTCCATGCATTTAAATTCAATATACATTGACATAATTATATGTCTCTTATGTATTTTTATTTTTATTATTTCTAACCCCCACTTTGTGCCACAAGATTTGGTGAGAACTACATTAGATTTACTTATTATTTTAGTGAGATATAAAAACAGAAGATTACCTTAAGGTTATTGCATGATTGTGATTGATTGGAGGCTTTATAACCCTCCCTAACATGGTGTATTATGGTAAGATATCCATTAATTGGGTCCAATGGATCCCCATATTAGTCATATTCCTATTTAATAAATGTGTCCCCAATCAGAAGTGTATGGAATGATCTATCTTCTCTAAGTTAAGATTGATTATAGACATGATGAGTTTATGATTACATAAAAAATGGTAAATGCAATATGAATATAACCCTTGCATATTTTTCTTCACTTATTTTATCATTTTATTTTTCATATATTTATGATTTTGGGTTTACTGTATCGACACAGTACTAACTTCTATGCACAAGTTCAACACATAATCACATCCATACAACTGTGTTCTATTTGTGCAAGTGTTTCAGACTTCCAATTTAGACACTTAGGTCAACCCAATTAACCCTATCCATTTAGTCATCAGGTTCAACATACTAGGTTAAGCCATTTGACCCTATACATTATTAGGCTATCAATAATAGGTTTCTGCAAAACTAGGTTAACCTAGTCAACGCATTTAGTAGATTTGGAAAGTACATATCAAGGTTCTAAAACAATAATATTATTTTCTATGCATCCTCTAACCCACCAAGGTTCCTTTCTATCTTTATTTTTCAATTATAATATTTGTTATATTTCTATTTTTCATAGTTTTTTAGTCTTTAAAATTTCCCCTACACATTCAACTAAGTCGACCCTGTTGACGTAGTTCTATATTCTGTGTTCTATATAGAAAGATAGGTCAACTCTATTGATGTAGTTTATTTTAATACCCTTTTGTATTATATAGGTGATATTATCAACCCCAGTATTCTCTACATACATTGTCAACTAAATTGACAGTGTATTATGTTTCAAGGTTGGAATAACCCTTATATGCTAGTAATTAACTCACACTTTCATTTATTGTTGTTTGCATGCTTAGAATAGATCACATAGTATAATTAGGTGGTTTTCAATATATCATTTAGTTTCACTATTTTATATTTTATGCACACACTACCAAGTCACAAAATCTTAAAAAACATTTTAATAATTGTTTACCCAAGGCCTACCTACTTGGATTTCATCACTAAGATGGAAACTAACTTGGTTTTTTGGCCAAGAAAAAACATGAGACTAATTTTATATTTTTTCATATTACCTAATACCATTATCATTGTAGTCTATTAACTAAGGGGCTAGGTCTCAATACCAATCTGGTACCATTGCCAATATAGATCACTTTTAGTCTAAACATCCTAAAATCATCCTTAGATTGCTTTATAGTTCCTTGACTACAACTAACTTCCTATCACATTTAAAACTCTATTCTAATAATCTAACAACATTCAAAATGACCACTTAGTTAGCTTTTACTTTCCAAGTTGATTGCTTGCTCTTTACTCAATTATATATTGTATTGCAAAAACTTACATTATCTAGTGTTCGTGCAAAGTTTTGTGTTGTGTGCCTGAATTAGATTAACCTCATTGATCTAAATAATTATGTGTTTCCTTTCAGTTTTTGATTTCTTAAGTACTTAAAAAAATTATTGTCTTAGTACATATTCATTTCTATCAACATAATCTGTTACAAACTATCTATTTTTCCTTGTTTACTAGGTTAGGTCAACCTACTTGACTTTGTACACTTTTACAACCTCTGTTTGCTTTGATAAGTTGACCCAATTGACTATGTACATGTGTCAACCTATGTTTTCTATACTAAGTTGACTTAGTTGACTCTATATAATTTTTAGGCCTTATTTTTGTATTAGTTCAACCCAATTGACTCTATATAGTTTTTTGCCACTTCATATTTTATTTTATTTTTATTTGTCTTACCTTGTTTAGTCGTTCTCCTTCATCATAAACTTTCTATTTAAAGACAACACTGAGTTGCATTCAATAGACATGATGAGTCTTACCAACCTTTATAGGGTCTCCCATAAGAAGAGTAGGGATCCTCGCTTAGATGAGATTAATGTTCATATATCCACTTGCATAATGAACTATGGGACCCCTCCTCATACCTCTTCACATTATAATCCTCTCTTCTCACCTCAAGATCAACCCAAATTAGAGTATGACACTAAAATGATTTTTTTATCTATAAATTTCCTCAACATAAATAAAATCATCTATTGACAATGAAAATTGTACCATTAATGAATCAAACTTTTCACCTTTTATGAAGGTCAAGTTGGAATTGTACTAGTCTAATCGTGGGGTTCTAAAGGTTCATTTAACATCCTAAAGATGTGAGGAGGTTTTAATTATAAATTATAAGAAATAATCAATAAGTTATCAAATAAACTTATCCCATTATAAAAATCATAAGTCAACTTATCAAATCATGAATGAGTTAAGATAAGAATCTGTAATCTATTCTATTTGACAAAGAAAACCTATGAGTTAGATAGTTTCTTGAAGAATAGAAATCTGATTTGATAATATGTATATATTCAAATAATATCTTTGTTTCTTTCTCCTAATGTTCTCCAGGTTAACTCTAAAATAAAGTCATAAATAAAAGAGATAGATCAAAGAAAATAGAAAAAATCAAACATGTAAGTAAAAGAGTGAGATGATAAACAACTAACTAATGAACTAAAAAAAGTAAACAACTAATCACATAAAATTTAATTAAGAAAAATATTCTAACTAAATAATTAAACAAAGACAAAAGACCAAACAACATTAAAAACTAAACTTAAACATAAATAAACAATCAAACTATCTAATGATTAATCTATAAAATAGAAAATACTAAAAACTTAAATGATTAACTCTAAACACTTAAAAGATCCTAAACTTTAAATAGATCTATGAAAATAGTAATCTAAGAATGGTTAATTATTATCTAACTAAAGAAAGAAAGAAATCTAAAATGACAAACTAATTAGAAACTAAAACAAAAAAGAAACTAAGATTAAAACTAAAATTAAGAAGATAACCAAAAATGAGAAATAAAATTAGATTTAGAAGAAATCTAGAATATTTAATAATATTAAAGTTAAAATCAAATTAATTACAAAAGAGTATGTAAGTCTCAAAGGGAGAGTCATCTTAATATAAAAAGATAGTTTTCTTAAGAAAACCAACATTTTTTCTTTACAAAAACTTGAATGACAACTTTACAATGTAAATAGATCATTAAAGTGTCACAAAATAGTGAAATGTTCATCATTATTCAGGATAAATACTTGGAATCTACGTATAAGACAACAAATAGTAATTATTAAAAGATGTTAATATTAAATTATTTTAGATAATCAATATTAATTGATAAATAAAGCTAGATATACATGTGTTGCATAAGTAAGTACTTAATCATAAGATAAAGTACCATTATGTCTATCTGTAAAAGTTGTACTATCTCAAAAAATTTACATAGAAAGAAGAGAAATGAAAATTTGACATTAGAAAATGCTTTAGTATTCAATACCAATTGTTCTTCTCTCTTCAAATGATTCCTTGATTTATTCTTATACATTCAATATTAGTTGAAAATAATTTATAAATAACTTTAGTTAGTTATTAGTTTATGTTAACTAATTGACTTTTAAAAAGTCAATTAATTAAAAAAATTATTAGTTAATGATAGGTTTAGTTAAGACTTTAAAAAGTCTTAATTGATCAAGTTTATCAAATATAGACCAAGGGTACTAATCTTAATGGGTCAAGACCTATATTAATTAATAAATTAATAGAATACATATTTTTAGTCATCAAATAAATAAGTCATAAATTGATAAATCCTATTTATATTAATCCATAATGCTATTGATTTACTTAAGCATATATATTATGTCAAATAAAAAATTGTTGCATTTTTCAAAATTTATAAAAATTTATCGAAGTCTGAAAAATAAAGTATCAAACTAAAATACCATGTTCTACCATGAAAAATCTCAACAATAAAATATAGTTTATCCTTTGGATGACCAATAATCATCTGAATCAGACACCACTTTAATCACATGTTTGCCTTGTTAATGAAGACAAAAATTATTTTTCATTTATGTAGAAGGAAAAGGAACCAATCTAGTTCTTAAATCAGTTGTGCTATCATCAATCTCCAAATTAATTTTCTTAAACATCCTAACTTCCCTTGATGTATCTGGCTTAGATTGAATTTCATTAGTCCTCTTTTTCATAGTAGAAGGTGGAATATCAATTATCTTTCTTCTACTAGCTTACCATTGGAATCCCAAATTCAATCTTTCAGACCTCAGAATAGGCTCATTATGGGAAATAACTACATTCAACTTCTTACATTTCATGATAGGTCTCCTATGAGAAGGAGAAGGTACATCAAAAGGAATGGCCATGTTCTTAAGGTCTTTAGCATGGGTAGTCTCAACTTTTAAGTATGTAATCTAATTTGTAGGTAAATATTCAATAATAGGCTCAACTCTATCAACATTATGAAGCTGGAGTGGAAAATTTTATGGATTATTATCCAAATGATGGGATGAGATACTCTGAGAAGGGGTTTGGGCTTCAAACCTATGGGCAAAGAAACCTTTATTACCTCTATAACCCCTATTAACTAGATTAGAAGGTAAATTACTTGAAATGTTCAAAAATTCAAGACCATAAGCATTGCATTGTATGGACATTTTGGTTCCCCTATAGAAACTAAGACTAAAATTCCTTGCCCAAAAACCACCTCTATGAAGACATCTATTAGGATTAGATTGGTTAACATTACTATTGGATTTGTATCCAAATCCCCTATTTTCATTACTCCTTGTTGAACCAGTTGATCCCACTCTGACATAATCATAAATCTGAAAGATAAAAATCAAATATAACATTGGGAAATAATAAATGGAAAAAATAAACAAAATTTAATACTACAATAACTCAATGAATAAAACTAAAACTATATCATAAATTAAAATTCATCACACTGTATCTGAATATCACATTTTCTATTCAGAATAATGCAATGTAAATCAAATGTCTATCATAATATCTTACTATTCCATTAATACATCAGTTATATTTGTACTTTAAACTAAACTACAATCTCAGTCATTTATCTCAATATAAGAAATTGATATAAATTACAAAAAGTATCAAAGAATCTTATTCTCAATGTCTATTTTCAAATAAAAACTTAAAACTTCAATATTAAGGTGAAGCTTTAATATGAGTCTCATTCTAACTAAAATCTCAAAATCACATTTTCAACTTTAAGATGATGGAAAACTTACAATTTTAGACAATCCATATATATTTATAAATGCTTTCCTAACATTTCATTTTCAAGATGGTTGATTGAATCTATTCAAATCCCCATATAATCATTTCCAATTCTTTAAAAATTTCAATCCAAACCACTTATACTAAACCAAAACCCAAATTTTTTGAGCTAATCATAACATACCCAATCCACAATAGATAGTCAAACTAAGACTAGACATCTTCATGACTTCAAAAATATAGATATTCCTAGACTATAAATATGAATGAATCATAATTTCTGAAATCATCAAATCTTCAATGCACAAGCTGACTATGATTTATTTTATGTAAAAAATGTTACCACAAAACATTTCATTCATGTAAAACCATAATTCATGTTATGTCAGAATCCAAACACTATTGTAGCCTATAGCCTATCCAAATATTAATATCATCTATGCCTATAAAAACCTAATACATGTAGTATATTAACAAAATAGTCAACCCATTCAAATTTATCAAGAACAAAAACTTTTGCTCATAGATATCTTGAAATAACCATCTAGAGTATTTTGGAAACACATTATTACAACCGATACCAAGCATTTTGATACTTTTCTCCTTACTAAAATGCATGCATTGAAACTCTTCCAATATTCCTAAACTCATACATATAAACAAAAAATATTTTGCATCCTTGATATTTTAACAAACTACTTAACTAGATGCTTTAGGAATGAACCCATAATCTCATAATATCTTTGAAGAATGAAGATTTAAGGGATTGAAAACCGAAATAAAGAGAATATGCTTAATTTTATTCCATATAAAGGCTTCAAGATAAATCACCGAAAGAAAAAAACCCAGAAACATCAATACTAAACATGACAATATTTAATTTTCCATCTACCAAAAACAAAGATACTTGAGACCCATTTACACTTAAATACTGAGTATTTCAATATTCTCATATTTCACTCCTAAATGACTTGCACGTTCTTTCAAACCCCACACATATTCAACTAGAGATTGATCATTACCATTTTTCATGTAATGATTTTTTTTTACACTTAGATACTGAGTATTTCAATATTCTCATATTTTAATCCTAAATGACTTGCATGTTCTCTCAAACCCCACACATATCCAACAAGAGATTGATCATTACCATTTTTCATGTAATAAAGGTTTTTCAAGACTAAAAATCACTATTCTTCCAAAATATGAACACTCAAAAAAGTATTTAAACTTGATCATAATAAACAAAAATAAACCCCATTGCATGGAGTCAAAATCTCATACTTTTATATTATAGTTCACATACTTTAAATAAAACCATTCAAGAAATAGTTATAACTTTAAACAATGCTCATGTAAACCTAGAGTATCTCATTCATACATTTAATGAGATATTTCATTCACATAATGTAAATTTTCTCAAAGAACCAAAATAATTCTTCCAAATCTCTTTAAATTTATTCAAAACATACATGGATGTTGTTTTCCCAAAAAAATATGACTGCCAACCTCCAAAACTCTCCATGATCTCAAGGAACTAGAGCTCTTCTTTTGTAAATGAGCTTGTGAAAATGAACTAAAAACCAAGAATTTGATAAGTTATATCTACAAACCTGAGTCTGTAACTAACTGAGTGATGTGTTCATTTTTTATTGGCTTGCATTTACTCAACATGTTCTTAGTAATCATTCCAAGTCATTTATCAACATCAACAAAATTAGCCACAACTATCTCTTTACACTATACCATCAACTAATTACCATGTTTTGAGGAAAAGATTGCTCGCATTAATTCCCTTACCATCAAATATATTTTCCAATCTTGAGACTTTTGGATCATATCTTCACATTTTATGTTTGTGCCAACTCACATTGCTATAACAGATCAAAATGCCAGCTAAATATCAACTCAACTAAATCAACAATGCATTGAATATGTTTCATGATCAAATTAAAGATCTTAAGGCTTACGAAAAAAATTCACAATACCCTCTAATGTTCACAATTACCAATGACTATCACCATGATTTTAAATTATGCAATGTATATTATGATAGGTTTTTGAACTATTTCAAAGACCTTAAGTAAGTGATCTAAGATATAAACTTAGAGTTTTAATCCTTTGAAACTTTATGACCATAGATAAATTTAAATAGCCTCCATGCTTTTAAAAAATATGTTTGTAAAATTTGAACAATTGATAGAGTCTTAAAATGACAAAGACTTACAATATAAAATAGATCTTCAAAAATTATAAATCTTGAGAACCATGATCAAACCATGCATATCAGCAATCAAGTCACTAGATCATTAGAAAAAATAACAAGGACTTAAGCTATTTGAAATAGGATGATAACATCACAAATAAACTTAAGCATATTAGTACTTCAAATATCCATCTTAACATCAATAATGAAATAAACTAAGGCATAAATCAAATTTATATCATTAGAATAACTTTCAAATGCATTAACTTTCAAATGCAATATTTTTCAAAATGTCATATCACCATTATGAACAATGAATCAAATTAACTATGAAGATCAAAGTGACACCATAAATCTACTTAAGTGATGAAATAAACTAAATATCCATTTACCCACTGAAACTATCAAAATTGAATTGAACTGAGTATTAAAACATCTGATCACATTTATAACTATATACGCATATTTTATTCATTAGTCCACCATGATTTTCAAAACTATTTAGAAACATAAATAAAATTCATCAACCAATAATTATCCATTCATAATAAAAAATTCATCTAAAATACTATCAATCAATAGGGTCCCCATCAAAGTGTTATGTTTTATGACAGAGTCATCTCTACGACAACAAGTATAGATTTTGAAAAAATTAGGGGGTGTAGAAAATAAGCATAACACTAGTGAAATTTCTAGTCAATTTTGTGTAATAAATTTGAGTAGCAAAAAATGGCCTATTATATATATAAAATTTCTCTTGAGAGTGTGATCTAATAAAATCATTTCTCAAGTAACTATGTGTAAACCCCTTAAATAATGAATTTTGGTAAGGGATGGATTGTTCAGCTAGCGTGTCATGAAGAAAGGGAAATGAATAATAGACAAATTTAGGCTAGATGCACACAAAATTATAAATGCCTTAAACATGAAATCTAAAAAAGATGTAATTATTCAACAACGAAATATAACTTAGCCATATTATTCATTTATCACCAAAATTAAATTCATAAGAATAAATTTTGAAAATAAATGATACAATAATTTTGCATTTTTATTGCATTCTTATTTATAATGAGATACTTCTCCATTCACAAACCTTCATTGATCACTTCAAAAGCAAAGCAGGAAATTAAAAGAAAACAACAACAAACAATAAAACAAAGAAAAGGAAAAACAAACCAGGAATAACGAAAAAAATAAAGCAAAAAGAACCAATAGAAATATAACTACTCATGGAACAATTTCAAATGATATTCATTAACTAAATAACATAGCCAATTTTCTTCAAGATCTTTTCCAAGAACTGTGGAAATTCTATAATATCCAAGCCATAATGTATCAAACTTATGATGTTTTCTAGAGTCCTCATGAGCTTTATCCCAATATAAGACTAAATCACCAATATTAAATTTCTTGTTAGAAGTATTTTTATCAAAAAATGTTTTTAAAGTTTTTCTTAGCTCTTTCTATTTTTTGTAGTGTTGTTGCTTTGGATTCATCAAGAGCTACCAAATCGTGTAGTCTTTATTTAATTAAATTTATATCTTCAACTACATATTGTAAAGCATTTCTAGTTGAATAAATTTAAAGTTCTATTGGAAAAGTAGCTTTGAACCCATATGCTAACATAAAATGTGAATATCCAATTATTAATTTAAAAATAGTGTTATCAAACCATAAATTTTCAAAAAAATTATGATGTCAGTTTCTTTTGTTATCACAATTTAGTTTCTTCATAATATAAATCAAATTTTTATTTGTGGACTTAGATTGTCCTTTTCCTTGTGGATAATACTTAGATGAATGACTAGAGATAATAGAGTATTTTAATAAATACTCTAATATTTCATTTGAAATGAATTGAGGTCCACTATCTAAAATAATCTCATATGAAACTCTAAACCTAGAGAAAATCTAATTTTCTAAAAAAGAAATTGCTTCACCTGTTACTGAACTTTTAAGTACTTTATCCTTGGGCCACTTGGTGAAATAATCCATAGATATCAAAATATATCTCTGACCTATAGATGAAGGTGGATGAATATGTAAAATAAAATTAATGACCCATTTTGTAAAAGGTTTTTTTAGAAATAATTAGATTTAAAGGCATTGTTGGCAGTTTTTCTCTTCCAACAAATAGTTAAAAAGGCATGCAAGAAAGGACTAACTTATAAGCATTTAAAAATAAGGTAGGCCAATAATAACCCACCCTTAAAATCTTATAAGTATTTATTTTTGTCACATAATATCCACAAAGTTTCCTTCATGATAGCCCCTAAGAACCTTCTAAGTTTGATTACTTATAAGACATCTTAACAAAACTCCATCTCGATTATGATAAAATAGAATGTTTTCCAACAAATAAAAATTTTATTATTTAATTCTTAAGGAATAAATTTTTTTCTTATTTAAGTTATTAGGACAAAATTAATTTTAAAAATAGTAAACTAAATCATGATACCAATTGTCTTCAACAAATAAACATTCCTATTCATTCATTTCAATACCAAACTTAAAATTTTTAGAAAATTCAGCACCTTTCATGGTCTTCAAGTGAGTTTTAATATTTAAATTTTCATCAAATGATAAAACTAAAACATTTATATCTAAGAAAAAATTCTTATCTAAGTGTTTTTATAGTTCATTTCCTTTAATAGTTTTAGAGATTTTGAATTCAAGATAAGAAATTTGAATGCATAAAATCCACTTAGCAAGCCTTCCTTGAATGGTTTGTTGTTTTAAAAGATATGACAAAATAGGTATGTTAGATAGCATAAAAACTTTGTTTCCCATTAACAAGTATCAAAATTTAATTAAAGAAGAAACTAATGAGAAAATAATTTTTTCAATAAGGGGGTACCTAGTTTCTACATATTTTAAAACTTGGCTCATATAACTGATTGGTTTTTTTTCATTTTACAAACTCTTGAGTTATTATAGCTCCTTACCTTTTCACTAGTATTAACATACAGAGTAAATGTTTTTTTTCAAATTAGATATAACAATAATAGGAGCACTTATAATAACATTTTTAATAGAATTAAAACCTAATTCAGCACAATCATCCCAAATATATGTTTTATCTTTCTTAAATGACAATTGTAATGGATTAGATTTATCGGCAAAATAAAAAATGAATTTTCTAACAAAATTTATCTTAGTGAATAAATAACTTAAACTTGATTGATCCTTAGGATGAAGAATACCTTTAATTTCTCTAACATGTTTTGGGTAAATTAAAATCCCATCTTTTGAAATTATGTGTCCTGATAACTTATCCTCAGTTACACTGAAAATAGACTTTTTTGGATTCAAAGAAATGCCAAATTTTCTACATCTCATGAATACTTCATGAAATTCATCTTAGTGAATAAAGACCTTATACTTGATTGATCCTTGGGAGGAGGAGGAGGATATTAAATTGCTCTAACATGTTTGGGGTAAATTAAAATCCCATCCTTTGAAATTATGTGTCCTGATAACTTATCCTCAGTTACACTGAAAATAGACTTTTTTGGATTCAAAAAAATGCCAAATTTTCTACATCTCATGAATATGATCTAAATGTTTTTTTATATTTTTATAATGAATGGTGAGATCATATAAATAAACTTCAATAACTATGCCTATCAAATCATGAAAAGTAATATGTATGGCTCCTTAAAAAGTAGCCCCTACATTAATCAAACCTAAAGGGATTGTATCATACGAAAAGGTACCTCTATATGTAATAAAAGTAGTTTTATGTCTATCATCAAGATTTATAAAAATTTGATTATAACCTAAAAATCCATCTAATAAAGACATCATTTCAGATCCTACAACCTATTGTAGAATCTGATCTATGTTTGTTAGAGGAAAATTGTCTTTTACACTAGGTTTATTTAGATCTCTAAAATCAACACATAATCTAATGTCACCATTTTTATTTTTAATTAGAATTAGATTAATTACCCATTATGAATATGCTATAGGAAAATTGACACGAGCAGCAATCATTTTATCTAACTCTTTGTTAATGGTGTCCTTTAAGAAAGAGCTAATTCTTCATATTTTCCATCTAACAGGTTTGATACCAAGCTTAATAAGAATGTCATGTTTAATAATATGAGTATCATAACCTTTAAGGTCCTTGTATGACCATGTAAAGACATCAATAAACTCTTTAAATAATTTAATGAACTTAACCCTCTCATTTTCAATCACTTGAATTCCTAAATAAACATACTTAAGATCCTATTTAGTGTCTAAATTTATAGGAGTGGTATCACTTATAGATTTTATTGATTGTTATATTTATTCTAGAAACTTTAAGCTGATCTTTGGGTAAAAATATAGATTCTAGGCTTACCAAACTAGTAGGCAATCTGTTAGTACTTAATTGCAAATAATCACCATAATTTAGTACATAGTCATCATGTTAAAAATAATTATCTTGAAGGAATGAATTTATTTTCTCATCACAACTAAACATCAGAAAACTATAATTAAAATCATGAAACTTAGGATGAAAGACTTCAACAAAAATAAAATCTATAGTAGGCTCAATCTCAGTTAGAGTAGGATTAGAAACATAAACAACAAGCTTATTTGTTCTTACATTAAATTATCTAAGTATATGTAGGATATTGAAAGCTTCAAAATTATTAATTAATGACCAATTTTTTTTTGTATAATGGTGTAAATGAGTTTTATTAGTCTTAGATATATTCTGAACTTGTATTATTACTAGATCTGAATCTCCAAAAACATGTACATGTTTAACATTCAACTCTATGGCCTTTTCTAATCTCAAACATAATACTTCAAATTTATATTATATTGTTAGTATTTTAAAAAGACAATTTGTAATTATAATGAAATATTTTACCAATAGGAGATATCAGACAAATTCCATCAATATTACCTTGTTGAGATCAATATCCATCAAAGTAAACAGACTATAAAATATTCTTTTCAAATATTTTTTCATGATGATTTTTTGGTTTGTCTAAATTCAACAATTTATAAGTCCTAATTCTAATTTTAATGTAATAAATATTAGATGAAGAAGGTGATTTAATTGGGTTACCAAAAAAATATTCCCTCTTAATGAATGCAATCTCATTATTAACATAAATCCATGTGATATCCTTTCCAACAAAAACCTCAATTACCTTACAATAATCCCTTCCTAGCATCATTGCATAATTATTAGGAATATCCAACACTTAAACATTAATCATACATCTAATCTATTCATCCTACATAATTTTAGTAACTATGTCATGAAACTTACCATAAATCTTTGTTTGTCTAGAATCAAAAGTAGTAAATTTCCTACAATCTACTTCATAAGATATAGTCAATTGATTTGTAATAGACTTAGACATGATATTCTTTGAGTCATTTATGTTCAAAATACAATTATGAATTATTTTATTAGCAATCTTAACTATGACATAAAAGGGAAAGAATATAATCAGTAGGTGGTCAAAATATTGGAAATAAATGTGTCTGAAATTACCTTTCTCTTACAAACTTAAATCACCTTTAATATTTTTTACTACTTCATTAATTTTATCAAGTTGTCCTAGAAGACTATCTACTTGAAACAAAGAAATTTAGCTTTAATTTTTCACAAATCATCAGTTATATTATAAATCATAGCATTAATTTGTTTAGAAATTCTAGATTTATGATGTTGATATTAACTGTTATTATATCCATTTGCAAAAGGATTATTTTGGGAATAATTATCATTAAAATCATTAGCATTATTTTGAGTTGATTTACCTTTATCATCAGAAGAAGATTTATCATTTGCTATTTTATTATTTTGAGGATAATTATAATCTTTATTCCTAATATTTATAAAATAAACATTCTCATTTTTTGAGGGATTATGAAGAGTGTTTATATCATATGCTAGATCTTCAATTATTTCATTTTTCCATTGAAGATATTTCTTGAATTTAATAAGAGCTTGACATGTGTCTAGATTATGATGAAGTTCATAAACATTACAGTAATAATCAATATAATCATTTTTATCTTTTTTATTATTCCTATTTGAGGAAGAAGGTTTATCATTAAGCTATCTTTTAACAATGACTACTTCATTGCCTAGACTTTGTATTTCCTTTAATATTTCTAAATTATCTAAATTTAAGTCTATAGAAGACCTATCTTTAAAACCAATACGCATACATTTGTTTTCATATTCAATACAAAATCTTATAGTTTCATCATATTCTATAATATCCTTGTCTTATAAATCCATTTTATGTTTTAAATGTAAAGCATTTCAAAGATAAAGTCTAGACAACTTTTTTAAAGGTCTAAAATCACCTAGGATCTTTTGGCATAGATTGGTGAATCTGGAAACAAAATGATACATGGTGTCACCTGGATCCAAAAAAAATTAAAATATCATTAACTAAATCAAAATATTGTTTGGCCTTGCTAAAAGGCAATTATAACTCGTCTCATGCATCTCTCCAATTATCAGTAACTTTAGCAGACAGACTAACAAATTATTGATAAATTGTTTCTTCTAATATTTGGGCAAAAACTCTTAAAAAAATCTTTTCATTATTTTTTCCAAGAGTGACACAAACTAATTTAAAATATTCTAATTGATCTTCCTAAGATTTTCTAATAGTACCATAAAAAAATGGTATATTTAATCCCTCAAGAGAAGGTAACTTAGTAGGATAATTTTTTACATTAATTAGCTTAGTAGAAATCCATAGTGTTATAGCACTTGGACTTGTTTCTAAGCTTGTACTTCATCTTCACCTTCAGTGAGATCATCTTGTTCTCTATTATTTTATAGCTTGTGATGTAGATCCTCTAGTCTCTGCTCTAGCACTGGTGGTTCTCCCACTAGTTTATCTCTCATTGGAAGTTTTAGTAGTTTTTACCTAAATGGATTGATTATCTTGAACCTGATGTTCTTGATTTAAATGTATATTTATAACAATAGTTTCAACATGCACAAAAAAATCATCAAATGAAAAATAATTAGAAATAAAATGAGTTCTAAACCTAGGATAAGCAACTAAAACTCTATCTCTATCTCCTCACATTCTCCTATTTGAATTTAGAATATCACCTTGAGTCTCATTTGTAATATTTGAATACCAATCAATTTTAAATTCTATAATCTCTTCTTCTTGATTGATGACTTCAATATCTTGATGAGGACTTTTTAGATGATTATACCATGTGTAACATGTTAAATTGAAAGCAACATCAATTTGATCATCTTCTAAAGCTATTCTAGATTGGATAATAGGATGTTGTTGACCTCCAAGAACCATTACCAAGAAGAAAAAAAGCCCTTAAAAAAATCAAAATTTTGAATGATTTTTCCAGTGGAGTCACCAAATTTGTTGATAATAAAAATTATACCGTCAATAAATCAACCCTTTCACCTATCATGAAGGTCAAGTTAGAATTGTAATAGTATAATTTTGGGTTTCTAAAGGTTCATCTAAGATCCTAAAGATACAAGGGTGTTTTTATTATAAGTTCTAGGAAATAATAAACAAGTTAGCAAAGTAACTTATTATATTATAACAATTAGAAATCCACTTATCAAATCATGAATCGGTTAAGATAAGAATATGTAATCTATTCTATTTGACAACAAAAAACTTATGCATTAGATAGTCTCTTGAAGATAGAAAATTGATTCTATAATATGTATATATTCAAATAATATCTTTGTTTCTTTCTTATAATGTTCTCCAAGTTAACTCTAAAATAAAATCAAAAATAAAAGAGATAGATAAAAAAAGAGAAAAAAATCAAACATGTAAGCAAAAGAGCAAGGTAATAAACAACAAACTAATAAACTAAGAAAATCAAACAATTAAACACATAAAATTTAATTAAGAAAACTATTTTAACTAAAAAATTAAAAAAATACAAAAAACCAAACAACATTAAAAACTAAACTTAAATAGAAATAAACAATCAAACTATCTAATGATTAATATATAAAATAGAAAATACTAAAAACTAAAATAATTAAGTCTAAACACTTAAAATATCCTAAACTTTAAATAGATCTAATAAAATAGTAATCTAAGAAGGGTTAATTATTATCTAAATAAAGAAAGAAGAAAATATAAAATAAGAAACTAATTAGAAACTAAAATAGAAAAGAAACTAAGATTAAAACTAAAATTAAGATAACCAAAAAAATAAAAATAAAATCAGATTTAGAAGAAATTTTGAAGATTTAATTATATTAAAGTTAAATTCAAATAAATTACAAAAGAGTATGTGAGTCGCAAAGGGAGAGTCATCTTAACCAAAAAAGATAGTTTTACTAAGAAAATCAACATTCTTCCTTTACAAAAACTCGAATGACAACTTTGCAATACAAATATATTAATGGAATGTCATAAAATAGCAAAATATTCATCATTATCTAGGTCGAATACTTAGAATCTATGCATATGAATGTAAATAACAATCATCAAAAGATATTAATCTTAGCAAACTTTAGATAATTAGTATTAAATGATAACTAAAATTAGATATACCTATGTTGCATAACCAATTACTAAATCATCAAATAAAGTACCATTAGGTCTATCTAGGAAATTTGTACTATCTTAGAGAAGTTGCATAGAGAGAAGAGAAATGAGTAATTGACTTCAAAAAATGCTTCAGTATTCAATACCTATTGTTCTTCTCTCTTCAAAGAAGTCCTTGATCTCTTATTATACCTTCAAACTTAGTTGCAAATAAATTACAACTAACTTTAGTTAGTTATTAGTTTATGTTAACAAATTGACTTTAAAAAGTCAATTAGTTATAACAATTATTAGTTAAGGACATTTTAAGCTAAGACTTTAAAAAGTTTTAATTGATCAAGTTCATAAAATATAGATCAAGGGTACTAAATTTAATGGGTGGGGACCCATATTAATTAATAATATAATAGAATACATATTTGTAATCATAAAATAAATAAGTTATAAATTGATAAAGCATATTCATATTAATTCATAATGCATATTAATTTAATTAAGCATATATATTATGTCGAATCTCAAAATTTCTACATTTTCAAAAATTTATCAAAACTTACCAAAGTCTACAAAACAAAGCATCAAACTAAAATACCAAGTTCTACCATAAAACATTTAAGCAACAAAACATAGTTTATCCTTTAGATGGCCAATCATCATCTAATTTAGATAACATTTCAATCACATTTTTGTCTTGTGTATGAAGAAAAATATTATATTCCATCTCTTTAGCAAGAAAATGCACCAATCTAATTCATGAATCAGTTATGCTATCATCAATCTCCAACTTAATTTTCTTCAACATCCTGGCTTCTCTTGGTGTATCTAGCTCAGATTGACTTTCACTAGTCTTCTTTTCCATAGTGGAAGGTGGAATATCAATTGTCTTCCTTCTACTAGAATACTCTTAGACTCCACAATTCAATCTTTCAAACCTCAAAATAGGCTCATTATGGGTAGTTTCTAGATTCAAATTCTTACATTTCATGATAAGTTCTCTATGGGAAGGAGAAGGTGTATTAAAAGGAATGGCCATGTTCGTAAGGTCTTTAGCATGGGTAGTCTCAACTTCTAACTATGTAATATAATTTATAGGTAGAGTTTCAACAACAAGCCCAACTCTATCAAAATTAGGAAGTTGGAGTGAAAAATACTATGGATTATTATTCAAATGATAGGATGAGATACTCTAAGAAGGGGTTTGAGCTCCAAACCTATGGCCAAAGAAACCCTATTTCCTTTATAACCCCTATCAACTAGATTATCAAGAAATTTAATGAAAATGTCCCAAAATTTAGGATCATAAGTATCGAAGTGTATGGAAATTCTTGTTCCCCTATGGAATATAGAACCAAAATTCCTTGAAAAAAAACCACCTCTATGAAAACCTATGGTAGGATTAGGCTGGTTAACATTAATATTAGAATTTTGTCCCCCTCCCCTATTGTCATTACTCCTTGGTGAACCAGATTGATCCCACCTGACATAATGATAAATCTAAAATAAATAATCAAATCTAAGATTGGGAAATAATAAATGATCAAAATAAATAAAAGTAAAGACTGCAATAACATAAGGAATGAAACTGAAACTATATCATAATTTGAAATTCATCACACTGTATTTGAATATCACATTTTATTTTTAGAATAATGCAATGTAAATCAAATGTCTATCATAATATCTTACTATTCCATTAATACATCAATTATATCTATACTTTAAACTAAACTAAATTCTCAATCATTTATCTCAATGTAAGATTTGGATAGAAATTTCAAAAAGTGTCTAAGAATCTTAATCTCAACATCCATTTTTAAAGAGAAACTTAAAACTTAAATATTAAAGTGAAGCTTTAATATAAGTCTCATTCTAACTAAAATCTAAAAATCACATTTGCAACTATAAGCTAATAGAAAACTTACAACTTTAGACAATCCATTTGTGTGTGTGTGTGTGTGTGTGTGTGTGTGTGTGTGTGTGTGTGTGTGTGTGTGTGTGTGTGTGTGTGTGTGTGTGTGTCTTAGACACACACACACACACACACACACACACACACACACACACACACACACACACACACACACACACACACACACACACACACACACACACACACACACACACACACACACACACACACACACATGGTTTCCTAGCATACCATTTTCAAGATGGTTGACTAAATCTATTCAAATCCCCATATAATCATTTCCAAATTTTTAAAACTATCAATCTAAACCACTTATACTAAACCAAACCCCAAACTTGTTAAGTTAATCACAACATAACCAATCTACAATAGATAGTCAAACTGAGACTAAACATCTTCATTAATTTAGAAATTAAGATATTCCCGGATCATAAATATGAATGAATCATAATTTATAAAATCATCAACTCTTCAATGCACAAGCCGATTGTGATTAATTTTATGTAAAAAAAATTAATGCAAAACATTTCATGCATGTAAAACCCAAATGCCATATAATTAGGATAAAACCTTAATTCATGTTATATCAAAATCCAAATAATACTATAGCATGTAGCCTATCCAAATATTGATATCATTCAAACTTATAAAAACCTAATACATGTAGTATATGAACAAACTAGTTAACCCATTCATCTTTATCAAGAATGAAAAACTTTGCTCATAGATATTATAAAATAACCATCTAGAGTATTTTGGTAGCACCTTATTACAACTGATACCAAGAATTATGATACTTTTCTCCTTACTAAAATGCATCCATAAAAACTCTTCCAATATCCCCAAATGCATACATAGAAACAAAAAATGGTTTGCATCCTTGAGATTTTAATAAACTACTTAACCAGGCAGTTCAAGAATGAATAAAAAATATCATAATATCTTTGAATAATGAATATTTAATGGATTGAAAGCCTCAATAAATATAATATGCTTAATTTTATTCCATATAAGGCTTTGAGATAAATCATCAAAAGAAAAAGAACCCAAAAACATCAATACTAAACATGAAAATATTTCATTTTCCATCTACCAAAAAAAATGTACTCGAGACCCATTTACACTTATATAATGGGTATTTTAATTTTCTAATAGTTTAATCCTAAATTATTTTCATATTCTTTCAAACCACACACATATTCAACCAGAGATTGATCATTACCATTTTGCATGTAATAAATGTTTTTCAAGACTAAAAACCATTATTCCTCTAAAACATGAATGCTCAGAAAAGTATTTGCACTTGATCATAATAAACAAACATAAACCCCATTACATGTATGTCTAACTATCATACTTTCATATTATGGTTTAGATCTTTCAAAGAAAACCATTCAATAAATAGCTAGAACTCTGAACAATGCTCATGCAGACTCAGAGTATTTACTTCATGCATTTAAAGAGATATTTCTTTCACATACTATAAATTTTCTCAAAGAACCATAATAATTATTAAAAATTTATTTAAATTTATTTGAATCATACTTGGATGTCATTTTATCAAAAAAAAATTGACTACCAACATCAAAAACTCTCCACAATCTCAAGGGACCATAGCTGCACTTCTGCAAATGAGCTTGTGAAAATGAACCAAAAACCAAGAATTTTACAAGTTATATTTTCCAACCCAAGTCTATAACTAACTAAATGGTGTGTTCACTTTATATTGGATTGCATTTGCTTGACACGTTCTTAGTAATCCTACCAAGTCATTTATTAGCTTTAATAAAACTAGCCACAACTATCTCTTTACACTATACCATTAGCTAATTACCCTATTTCAAGGAAAAGACCATTCACATTAATTTACTTATTTTCAAATATATTTGGCAATATCAAGATTTTGAGACCATATCTTCACATTGAATTTTTTTACCAACTCACATTATGATAATAGATCAAAATGCTAGCTAAATACCAACTCAACCAAATCAATAATGCATTAAATATGTTTCATTATCAAACCAAAGACCTTAGGAATTAGGAAAACAAACTTCATGATATGATCTAATATTTTCAACTACCAATGACTTTAGCACCATGATTTTAAATTATGCCATGTATATTATGATAGGTTTTTGAACTATTTTAAAGACCTTAAGTATGTCATCCTAGATATACACTTAAAGTTTTAATCCTTTAGCACTTTATGACCATAAATACATTTAAATATCCTCCGTGATCTTAAAAATTATGTTTTTAGACTTTAAATAATTGATATTGTCTTGAAATGACAAAGACTTACAATATAAAATAGATCTTCCAAAGTTATAAATTATGAGAACCATGATCAAACCATGTATATCATTAATCAAATCACCATATCATTAGACAAAAGAAAAAGGCTTCAAGTTAGATGAAATAGGATGATATAATCACAAATTAACTTAAGCATATTAGTACATGAAATATCCATCTTAACACCAATAATTAAATAAAATTAGACATAAATAAAATTTATATCTTTAAAATAGCTTTCAAATGCATTAACTTTCAAATGCAATGTTTTTCAAAATGTTGTAACACAATTATCTATTATGAATCATGATTGACATAAACTATGAAGATCAAAGTAACATTAGAAATCTACTAAAGTGACAAAAAAATTGAATGCCCATTTACCCATTGAAACTGTCAAAACTGAACTAAAATAAGTATCAAAACATCTGATCACATTCATTACTATATATGCATATTTTATTCATGAGTCCACCATGATTTTCAAAACCATTTATAAAAATAAATAAAATTCATCAACCAATCATTATCCATTCATAATAAAAAATTCATTTAAAATACTATTAATCAATAGGATCCTCGTCAAAGTTCTAGGTTTTATTACAAAGTCATCTCTATGGCAGTAAGTATAGATTTTGAAAAAATTAAGGGGTGTAGAAATAGGCATAACATGATCCTTCTACCATTTACCATCCCATGATTAGTGTTCAAGTTAAAGATCCTCATTCACCTTCTCACACATTCTCAATTAGATTTAGAGGTACTACCTTCTTTGATTCTTAGCGTCTTCCCTCTATTATGACCCATTATCATACCATGAACTCTTCTTCTTTAACTTATTCTACCTTTATGCCTAGTACATCCACTAACATGGAAGGTTCTATATCTAATGGGCCTCTCCTGAGATCCACTATCCTTAATCCTTACACTAATGCATTATTTGCTACCCACAATAATCATGCTTCTATTGCTTCCTCTTCTCATCCCTTCACTAATTCATAATTTTCCACACAAGCAAATTTAAAACTAGTGCCTCACATTCTAATATTTCCTCTCAATCTCCTCTCAATACCAATAGTGGTACCCAAACCACTAATACCAACTCTAATGCTTCAAACAATTCTAACAATGCCAATCAAACCCACCAACTCTTGTTACACATAATTAATCAAATGAATACATTTGAAACTCATAATACAAATCAAATGATGATAATTCAAAATCACCTTCTCCATCTTCAAACTCATCCTCAAACAACATCCTAGGTCATACATAATTAAAATGTTCCCCCTCCTCCTCTTCAAGATTCTAATGGCAATCTCATCCCTTTACCTCCTCTTATCCATAAGACAATTATATATCTTTAAAATAAGTCTCTTACCACTCAAATTTTTAATATTTATATAGGAGGTATCACCCCTACCATTTCTTATAATCTATCAACTAATCCTACCCTTCATCTAAAAAATTTGGAAATATTTATAAGGGTTGGGTCAAATTGAACACCTTTGATGTTATCAAGCTATTAATCAAAACCCTCATGGGTGACACTTTAGATTGGTAAAACCAAATTAAAACTCATTCTATTGCTAGTATGAAAGATTTAGTAAAAGATATAGTCCAAGATTTCCAAACTAGTGATCTTCCTTAAAATACTTTGGCCCACTTTATAAATTGTAAACAACTTGAAAATGAAACTACCCAAGCTTTTGTTAAAAGGTAGAAAACATTATCCAAAAAATGTGAACATAACATGGATGATGATAATCTTTTCCATCACTTTGCTAATGTTTCTTTTTCAAGTTATAATATTTGATCCACACTCTCTCTCCACATACTTTGGAAGAGGCTATTGACCAAAAAAAACATCAAGATTTCCTTATGCGTTAATTCAAGCCACCCCAAGATTATGCAGGTCCTTGTATCTTACTTAAAAATAAAAATTGCAATGCTACCAATAATGGTGTCATGGACTCTTATGACACCATTCACACTATTCAAGATGTTGTTCCTAACTAAACATTAGAACTAGCTCCCCCTTCTCAATTCACTAATCCCCATTTATCTTCACCTAATACCACCAATGTTTACAAACCCTTATCCTCATCTAAATTATTAAAAATGTCTACCTAGGCCTCTACCACAATAACTTGATCCCACTCATCCTATGAAATCTTGGTATGATCCCAATAATTTTTGTTGGTTTCACACTAGTTGGGGTCATTCTCATGAGACATGTAGGTAGATTCATAATTTAGCTATGAATTTTCGTCTTGGTCCTAATTTTGATCACGACTCTATCATTCAAAAGTGCCAACAAAACTATGATATTTATTTTAATCCACATGAAACTAATACTAAATATCAATTTTTGAATCAAGCTAATGCTCATCTAGATATCTATAAATACCCTTTTCCTAATCACCAACCTAATCAAGACAACAAAGACAAGACCACCCCTTCCACCAATAATGTAGATAGTCTTATTGATCCAACTCCTGAAGAGAATGTGAATAATTTGACTAATATGTGAAGGGTGGTTTCTTTAATTAATCTTAAACCTATCTGCACACCTCCATTGTCTCATACCTTTTATGTTATCAAAGGTTCTTCTCTAACTTACTTAGATGATTTGGGGCAAGATGACCTTATAACTTTTGATGATCCAATTCCAACTCCTCCTTTGGATAACACTTCCAATTGTATTTCAACCATCCCTCTATCTTTTTTTCCTAACACTAATAATAATCAAGTTTATATCAATAATTATTTTATTGATTATCAAAACCAACCTAAACCAACTACTTCATCCTTAAAACATAATTTACAAACTTATTCTTAACCTTCCCATTCTTATCAACACAAATTCCAATTCACTTTAGCTCCTCCTTCCGAGGACCTCTTTCAACACTATGCACCTATTTATAACAACCTTCCCATGGGTTATGATGAGTGATATCCCATCATGAAACTCACTAATCTCCTATCTCAAATTACACTACTTGATATTATAAGAACCTCTCTGCATTATAAAAACTACCTTAGGAAACTCACATCCATGATCCTCCCCTAGTAAGATGTGAAGCAACCTTATCTGGATCTGAAGATGGCATATTACAGTAATGTGAAGAAATGTCCATCCATGGTGATGAAATAATAGACACTTATATGATTTCTGATGAGATTATTCTTCATGCAGATGATCCTCCTATATTCATTAATTTCCAAATCAATGATATCCAAGTCAAGCATGCCTTGATTGTTGAGGGTTCCAAGACTTGTGTTGCCTCTCTTGATTTTATCAAAACCCTTAGATATTCTAAATGCATTATCAAGTCCACATGCAACATATGTCAAGTATATGACCAAAGGAAAATGTTTCCTTTAGGTTGTGTGTGGATTCCCATTACCTTCCAACCTATCACCATTCATATGAAGGTGATGATATTTAACTTTCCTCTTTCTTACAACATTTTTCTTGGTAGGTCATGGACTCATCATATGAGATTTGTTACTTCTTCTGCCTACCAATGAATTAAATTCCCTCATAATGGAGCCATCTATAGGATTCAACTTGACACTAACCCTTGGAATTTCAAATAATTCCAAGACTATGGTGTCTTTAAGATTCCTACTCTTAAACCTTTGCCCAGTGTTCCATTTCATGAGTCTCAATGATTCAAATTTCATGTCAATTCAAATTGAGGTTATAATGGTCATCCCAAACTCATTAGGAATATTCCTTCTAATATCTTTTTTTTAAATGATGATTAGCCTAATGAGATCAATATCAATATTAAAACTTTTGATCTCTCAACTCAACTCATCTCTCAGCTTCCTACTTATTTATAGTCATATTCTCACAAACATCCCTGTGATGATATCCCCCTTGTCTTGACTAAGACTCAAAATTTCACTCATCACACTTCATCGGATGAAAATTTCATCCCCACCTAAATAATTGATCTTCATACACCTAACTATGATTATTATTATTCCTTGGATGATCCATTCTTAGGAGGTCTTGTTCAGGCTCATGATGCTAAGATTAATTATTATCATTCCTATTTACTTTAGTGGTTTAGTGCTTCTTCCCATATTCCATAATTTATAGTTCCTAAATTTAGTATTTTTCCTCTTTATCTCATGGTAGAGATGGTCCCAACACCTATAGTTTATGAATAACCTCATAAGAATATGCTCATGGATCATGTTATGATTGGGCCTTACCCATTTGCTAGGTACTTTAAACCTATATCTTGCTTAACCTTGAGATGTGTGCAACCCTTCTTTATCTTTTTATAGACCCCACACCTTCCTCATTAAAGCCCCTTCAGATCTTATTCCTACTCCCACTATATCTGAGCCAAAATTTGATCCCATTATTACTGAGCTTATTCCTTCTTCTAATCTAATTTCTCCTTCCATTGAGATTAGTTTTGTTACTTCCCCACCATCACCTTTTCTTGGTGATGGTTTGCTCCCTTTACCTCATCTAGATCCATTGCCCACTAAATGGGCTGATGAGCCTTCCAAATCTCCTTCCATCCCTTTTACACCTCCTCCTATGATTACTTCTACTAAGCCTACTCATAGGCATATTTGTTGTTTCTATGGCATAAATAATCATTCATCCACACATTATCATAAGCTATGACAATATATTGATACTATGCATCCTTCTACCACTTAGTCTTTAGATATGGCCATACCTCCCCCAAGGATACTACCTAAGTATATTCTTAAGAATGGAGAGGTGTATTGTCTTCTGCACCAATGTGACACCCATCACACCAATCATTACCACATCCTTCAACAACATCTTAAAGATCACCTTATAGTTAGTCCCAAACCTTCTACCATTCCTCCCATAGGTCATTCCCATAATAATGCTCCCCCTTCTTCTCTTATGCTTCCATCCCCTCATATGGTCTATTCATCACCTTATGTTCTTTCACTCATGAATCCTTGACTTGTGGACCTTCCCTCACCTATGGATCCTTCTCCACCTATGACTTCCTCTCTTGTGGATCCTTCCCCATTAGTGATTTTTGCATCTCTCATAGAATCTACTCCCATGCATTATTCTGATCATCCCTTGCCTGTTAGCCCTTATTATCATGATTCATCTAGAATTTCTACTTTTTCTATTCAGGAGATTAGATGTGAAATATTTTCCTAGTTTTCACTAAAGATAGATGAGACATTAACATCAGTTTGTGTCCATCTTCATAGAGACTTATCAAATGTTCTGGATAATGTGTGTGGGCATATATATCAGTATTTATGAACACATGCATGGTGTTATTTACTTTATAATTTAGGATTGGACATGTGTTCCAATATTATCTTTATCTATTTTTTATATCATTTGATATTGTGTCAAATTCTTATTTATCTTACATGGTGACTTTAATTTCACATTCTATATTGTTTATAAATGTCATTTATGTTTGTTTATGGATGTCTTCTTTATCATTGCTTTATTTTTCTTTTTCAAGTTTCTTTCCTACAAAATTCCTTGTTTCCTTCCATAATTGTTTTCTTTTTTATCTCTATATACATGGATAAGTGTCGTTTTCACTAAGTTATACAAACCTGCTTCCCTTTATTCATTCCCTATTTACCATGTGATTAGTTAGAAAAATAATGATCTCATTATAATCTCCTTTCACTGGTCCACTTTGGATTTCCTTTATTCCATTTCTTTCCATTTCACAAACTAAACATATACATGGTTGAGATTTGAGATAACACATTGGTTCATTATGAAGCCTAAGTGTCCTATTCAGTATTATCTTTGGTTAATTAGCTTCCTTTAGCCTACGCCTAAAGTTCATTCACGGTTATCACTATATCTATCACGATTGGTCATTCCATGTCAATTTGTAGGAAGAATCTTAAAATCCTTAAAAACTTTCAAAATCCAAATCATTTAAAAAAGGTAATGATACAAAAAAAAAAAACATTCTAAATTATTAAAAGTCAAATCACACTAAAATATGTGATTCAAAGCACAACTTCTTCTAGTCGAAGCTCAAACTCCATAGTTGGGCTCATGATAGAACTAAGGTCCATTGGGGTACGTTAGGCCAATATATTGGAAAAGGAGAATGAAAACTCTTTTAATGCTACCTAATTTCTCATGCAAGTACCCAATCTTTGTAGTATATCGATGAATCTATAATAGATCCTGAGGAATGGGGAACATTTCAAAAGAATGGAGGTCTATTTTAATTTTTTTGTACCAATATACCTTCATGAGTTGATCTTACAAGCATGCGTATTTTCCTACATAGATTTATGTCTATATCGATCAAGTTTTCTTTGTACATTGATGGTCACTAGTCACTTAATGTATTCTCATGTCCTTAATATGGCTTTTTTCTCTTAAGGTCTTCTCATAATATGCCTTAGTTATGATTTTTACATTCCCTACATTCCTTATATTTCCTCTTAAGGAATATTATTTTGTTCAAAGATCACTCCCCTTGCGATTCCATTTGTGAGTTGCAATGTAAGACCATGGATAGGATGTAGCCTTCCTCACAAATTACCATAATTTCAAATTCCTAGTACCAACACTTCCTTATTAACATATTTTCACATTTATTCCACCTAATTGGTGTTCCCTTTGTGCGATCTAGTGTAAGACCACATATAGGAATTGGCCTTCCTCACAAAATTTTTCTAATAATCCAAGTCACCATGAAAATTACATGTCAAATATGAGATAAGATGTGGTTGATTATGAATTTACACATCATTGACATGTTTTGTATCTTAATTTAGTATGTTTTATACTTAATTCATTTCCATTTCACTTTTATCTTCTTAATTTTTTATTTGCATGTAAGAATCCATCCATTTCTTAAATTTTTCATACTTCCCAGCTTGAATTATTGTGATAAATTTAATACCAATTTTGCCAATCTTGTTTTTATCTTATACTTCCTAACATGATCTAGTATGATTGATTGACATAATTGATTTTTTTATACCATTTTTTCCTTTTACGTGATTTTCACTTTATTACATTACTTTCATACTTCCCAACATGATTTAGTGTGATTTTACTTGATTTAATTTGGTGCCAATTTTTCTCTTGGTTTAAAAACAAAAAAAATCCCATCTTGATTACCACCTTTTGGTTCTTTATACTTAATCATTTTTCTTGTTACTACACATTTCCCAACATGAAATAGTGTGTAATACATTTTTGATTTATTATATTTTACCAAATCCTTTTTACCTATTTCTTTTTAACCATGCATGTGTTTTACATAATGTTAGAAAAGAAATCATAACTCATATATTTCCTATATCATATACAACAAACAACTAAATACATGTGTTATAAATAAATATATCCAAGCATCCACAACCATAATCATAATGCAAACATATAGAATCAACAATCCAAATCCCAAAATGAAACATCTCTATATATATCATAAGTTTTTATAAAAAATACAAGCATATAAAAAGCTCTAGATCTATGAATGGGCCCCATCCTGCCCATTTCATGGACTAGACACACTACCCATAGATGATTCAGTCTAACTCCTACAAAAAAATTATGTATAGAGGCTATTTGAGATCTTAGTCCTGATACCTACCACTATAGTTGAGCCACTTGAGCCTACACCTGTGCCAACTAGGCTAGGGCTGCTACATGTGTCTCTCTCTTGCTTCTATACCTACATCATATGGGTCTAGTTCTTTATATGTGTCTCTCTCTCCTAGGCCTATACCCATCCCATCTGTGGCATGGTATCTATATGTGGAGATCTCTCCTCAGCCAGGGCCTTCTATACTCATGCCTCTCCTGCACATTCCTCTGATGATGGTTGTATCCCCTCTTTGTGTACTTAAAAATTCCTTATGGCCTTTCCATCTAGTCTGAACAAGCTCTCTTAAGCTAGGGTAGATGGTACCCTAGGATCCTCTAGTGTGGTAGGGTATTAAGGCATCAATGCCTCATCTAGGATATCATAGAATGATATTATCACTAAGGACCCCCATCTAGTCTCCTCATACTCTACCACACCTAAAAAAACCAAACCAGATAGATATTAGATCCCTAATATATATATATATATATATATATATATATATATATCTAGTCTATCTCAAAATAAATTCAAGTAAAATTTAACCATCTGTTTTATCTATATGTGTGTCAACCACTACTTTTTCACCATCTGCATGCCTAGAAAACATGATATCACCATCCACGTAGCCTCCAAGAAACTCATTTATAGGTCACTACCTAAAAAAAAACCTAGAGTTGCCACATGTACCCATCATAGGCTACACTTGAGTGGTTTCTCTCTATAGCCTAGCTCTGACCTAGCCTATCTAGTGGGTCATTTGAGATGTCTAATATCTCTTATCTCTTATTCCTACTAATTCTATTAATACCATGTCCATAGTGGTCATTTCTCCTATTTTTGTGTTGGTAGTGGTCCCTCTAGTAATCCTATCTCTACATATGTCTACTCCCTCTTTTCTACCTATCATGCTTGATCATTCTATGGTCTCTCATATTGTGGCCTAGGCATTGGCCTTGTAACTAGTGGCCCTAATCCTCCCCTTCAACATAGTTCTCAAACATGTTAGGTCTAAAACATGGGAATCACTATCAACCCCACTAAGTGAAATAATCCCATCTATCCTACTAATCATGCCACTAGATGTAGCTCTATCCACCAAGTATAGTGCCATATCACCTTTGCTTATGCCAAAGCTAGTGCAACTATCTCCTAGATAGGCCATATCATAGTGATGTGCCCATATGGATGCCATAAAATATCCACTCATCTCACCATTTACATTGTTTTCATGTGGGGTATGGCCTACTCTACTTGGTCCTATCTCCATCTCTGAACTTGAGGTAATCTATCATCGACTGCATGGAGTAACCCAACCACTTGATACATGATGAACCTATCATATATCCATATCATCAATAATATAATCAGCCCCACTAAATTTTACCTTCTGGATAACACTCCATTTATGTCATGCATGAGATATACCCAAATGATAGATCTTAAGTAATATAGCACATCTACTCTAATATCATTTGGATTAAGGCTATTGCAAATAGTGGTACCTTGTCATTTGAGTTATGATACAACACCATTATCATCACAAGTCCTATCACAACCTTCTAAATATCTAAAATCTATAATGTATATACATCAAACATATTCACCCTCAATCTAGGGTGTATCATCTCTGAACTTAATGTCCATATGGCTAAGGTACTCCTCTCCTCACTATCAAGTACTCATGTGACTATGAGTGTCCCTACTATGGGTAGTATTAAGATGGCATGCACATCCTCCAAGGTGATACCCACATCTATGGTATCGCCATACACCTCCCACTTGAAGGTGTTTGTCAATCATTCCCAAGATCCCAATATCAAGACTAACAAATCTGAACTAAGTGGTAACCTGCACATGTCTACTATGCCTCCTAAGCTTAATGAGATTAAATTAGCTCTATCCTCTATAGATAAGTGCTCCAATAAGTCTAAGAGCCATGATGCATCTACCAAATGATAGAATCTAGGATGCCATTACAATCAGGAAATAATAAAAGATGTATTAGATCCTACATGTCATTTATAATCAAAATACATTATTTTCAAAATTTTAAACAAAAACAAGCTTAATTGATTTAATCTTATCATTTTTAATCAATTTCAGCTATTTCTAAGCTACTCTAACCCTTTTATAACTCACTCGGTCATTATGATCCCTTCTAACACTCTTTTGGCCTATTACATGCATTTTCATACTATTTTGATCCTTTGATAAAACATTAGTTTGACCAAAATATTCCTATTCTAACTTGGTTGACTTCACAAACTAAGTCAACCCCTTTATTTTTCCCTCTTAATACTGAGGTATCATAGTAAAGTTTTATACTAGGTCAGTAGCAATGTATTAAGTTGATAGTTGCTAAAACATACTATGTTAGCACATACCTACTAGGTCGACAGTATGGATCTTGCCATTTTTTAGCCTACTAGGTCCACCGGGTTGACCTAGTTGTTTTTCCCCATTGACCCCTTATATTTTATAAAATAAATGCCTTTTGAAGGTTATTTTCCTAAACCATTCAAACCCATTTCCTTAAATGGTTTTTCCTACCCCTAGCATCTAATTTGGGTTTATTTTGATGTCTAGAAATGCTTTAAATTTAAATTTTCTAAAAAATACTTAAAATCACTAAAATATTCAAAAACGAGCTTGAGATCCCTCTCATCTATCCTATCATCTCCTCGCCATATTAGTTCATTTGATCTCTTAGAGACATTTTTCTCTCCTTCACAAGTCTAAAATAAAAATTGACTTTCATTTCACCCTATTTAAAGTCACTTTCCAAAAATCTTAATCTTTCCAATCTTTTCCATCAGATTCCTTATTTTGCCTATATCTTTGTTTATACTCATCCATTTTCCAAACCATTAAATTTTGGGAATCATGACTACATAGAGAATATTTTCCACTACTATATGCCTATCTTCCATTTTTTTATTTTTGGCTATTTTTTGAACTAATCTCTACAAGTTCACCAAATGTTCTTCACATTGGATGTGTTCACTTCTCTTGTAGTCTACTTATTTATCTACAACATTAAGGTAAGTAAATTTATGTCTTCTTCAATTATATCCTTTTAATTATATTTTTTTTTCTTATTTCACTTTACTTATCATCAGCATTATGTGTTATCATGTTCTATTCCCAAATCAACATCCTTTGTTTCACTCACATGACACGTGATGAGCTTCAAGTGGGACGTATGTATACACATAATATTTTTAAAATTTTATCACTTACTGACACTTTGTATCTTATAAGAACCCATCGATTATTGATCTCTCTAAGTTCATGCCTTAAGGGGTACATTGGCAAAGGGGTGGGAAGACCATTGGTGTTTTGCAAGATTGATATCCCTTTTGCCACTTGTTATCTACACACTTGTCTCTTAAAAACATTATCCCTAAGATTTTTATTCTCTATTTTACCCTCTCCAATCATTTTATACATTTTACCCTCCTTTTCTTCACCTTAATCCTTTCTTATCAGTTAATTATACTATGTCAACTAGGTCAACTTTGTACAGTTTCTAGCAATTTTCACTTTGGAACTAGTTTGGCCTTTGGTCGACCTAGGTCATGACCTAATGAATTATTATCCAAAAAAAATTTAGGTCAACATTGTTGGATAATATTTTTGGAATGGTTAAGGGTCAAATCGACCTATATATACAATTTCATTTTTCCATTATATAGAGAAGAGAAGAAGTAAGTGTTATTGTGCATCTACTTATTGACCATTCTACTTGAGGATTAAGATTAGGGTTTGATACTTTCTTTAGAGATACAGATCTTGCCTTGTAGAGAATTATTTTGAAAGCATAGGTAAGTTGTGTAGCCTAGAGATGACTTATCCTTTTCATCTTTACATACCACAACAACCTCTTACAAATCACCTTGGCTAAGGGAGAGGTTGAGGCTCAAGTTGTTTGTCTTCAAAGGTAAGTATTCCTAACTTTTTCCCTCCTTTGTAAGAGTAAATATATGTGTATTTGTACTTATCTTCCATGCATTAGAATTTTTTATACATTGACATGAGTATATGTCTCTTATTCATGTTTAATTTTATTATTTCTAAGCCCCAATTTATACCACAAGCTTTGGCGAACAGTAGATTAGATTTACTTTACATATTATTTTAGTGACATATCAAAACATAGGACTCCCTTAGGTTTATTACATGATTGTGATTTATTGGAGGCTTTGTAACCCTTCCTAGAATGGTGTATTATGGTAAGATATCTCCTAATTAGGTCTATAGGATCCCCATATTGGTCAAGTTACCACTTAACAAATGTGTCCCCAATCGAAAGTGTATGCTATGATATATCTTCTCAAAGTTAGGATTAATTTTTAGACATGATGCATTTATGTTTAAATCCCTCTACCAACCACTTGTACCAACTATTCATCATCTGACATTTTGATCCTCTACCCTTCATAGAATTTCTTCACACTAGTTTAACCATCAACCATTATAATAATGGACCCACCTACACACTTCATAATTAGTTTCCACTTTTGGAGTGTTGGCCTACCCACACATTTCATCATCAATTCACAACCAACACTAGTCATTACTTTCATAGAGGCCAAATGGGTATGCATGTGGGAAGAGACTATCCTTCCT
>JARHVA010007775.1:0-45000 GCA_037957365.1 Torreya grandis
TGCAACTCACTATTGGCCAAGGGATATATTGAGGCATGATAGGTTCAATCCAACGTAATTATTCCTAAATTTTACTCTTTCATTTCATAGATAAATATTTCACAAAGTAATAAAATTAATTGTGTACTCCCTTATTAGTATACTACTACACTGACATGAGTATAGTTTTATTTGCATGTTTTTTTGTTTGTTTAAGTATCCTCCTTTGTGACATAAGATTTAGTCAGCACTAGATTAAATTTTTTTTGTATTGTAGATCTAACTAGGGTTATTTCATAATGTCATTTTCCTAAAGGCTTTGGAATCATCTATTTTGGTGCCGTGTGGTAAGATATCCCTTAGTTAGGTTTACTAGATCTGAATTGGTCATGCTCAAATATAGATATGTATGAAATTAACTATTTAGTAAGATTACCTTCTCTGAGCTAAAAACACACTAAGTAGGACAAGTTATAGTTCCATCCTAATTTATTTCATACATTATGGTGAACCTAAGATGAATATAACCCTTGATTTTTATAATTTTCCAATTACAGTCAATTAAATCGAGCTTGTCAATCAAGTTTTATATTCTATGCATAGGTTTTCAAATAGGTTGAGCTTCTTGATGTAGTTTTATATTTGGTGCATAGGTTTTCAACTAGATCAAACATATTGATCTAATTTCATCTTTTTTGCATATTTTCCCAGCTTCATTGAATCTGTTGATCTAATTATATCCTCTATGCAAAGATTTCTTACTTTCATCCAACCATATTGGATTGATAAATATATTAATTTATTATAACTTATATACCTAACTAAATTAAATAGCTAGGTTGACCAAGTTGATTTTGGTTGTTTAGACCTATTTTAATAATAGACTTAGTCAACAAGCTCGACTCCATTTTATATTAATTACAAAAGTAAATTGACCTATTCGATCTTAATTTGTTAGTTTCAAATTTGTAGTATAAGAAAAATAAATTAAACTCTATTTTCATAGTAATGAAACTAAATTTACTTATTTTATATGGATTATTTTTATTACCTTTAAAAAATGACTTCTTTTTTGATAAAAATGATTTTTGTTTTTATTTTCAACTTTCTTGGCTTTCCCTACAAATTATGTTTTAATTTTTTTCTTAAACATAGATACTATCATAAAGTGTTACATGATATTATGTTTATAGTACTTGTCTATTTTTTATAGATATCATTGTGTGAGGGGCTTAAGTTAATACTTATATCATAGTACAAATTTAAACATAGTCTTTAGTTTCTACTTACCTCATGTTATTTTAGAAACATCTAAAATTTCCATTTGTAGTGAACCTTAGGAATCTAGCCATCCATTTGATTTTTTGGAGCATCAATTAGAAGTTAGTGTTGAGATTTTAATTCTAGATTAACCTTGACAATGGGTTTAGTGGGATATGATATTAACAATTCTTCTATAAATAATGCTCTAAAACATTGGGTTGACACTATCCAATGCATAAGACATTATATTTGGAAGCCTATATTTTCTAGCACAACCTTTAGTACAAATTCCTAATACTCTTTTTAAATAATTAGTTATCATCTAAATTAAATTATTATTAGTTATTCTAGAGCATTCTATTTTTTTATTGTAGACTATATTACCTAACATTAATACAAGTTATGTGTTTTTTGTTCCAAATAGATCTACTAGTTCAATATAGTTTCTTGTGTGCTTAATTTTATTTTTTATTTAAAAATAAATAATCCAACCTTAAGGCAATTTAAAAAATTCCAAACTATATAGGTAGATTGGCCATATCAATCCAATAATCTTTTTATGTCATCCTATTTTTACAACTAGATCAAATATATCAATTTAGTCTATTTTTAAATTATTCTATTTCACTAAGATTCCAACTGGATGTAGTCAATTTTCAAATTGTTCTATTTTCCTACTTTTCCAACTAGATTGACCCATATTTACCTAGTCAATTTATAGACTATTTTATTTTATTTTATTGCATTTCTAACTAGATCAACCTAGATGACCGAGTCAAACTATAGATTGTTATGTTTTCCTAATTTTCTAACTAGATAGAACTAATATTTTTATAGATTTTTCTATTATCTTATTAGTATAACTAGATCAACTAACTTTATCTCATTATTTTTTAGCTTCTAGATCTTCATTTTTCTAGCAAGTGTTTAGATAATCTTTTCAATATGCAACATCTATTTGAAAAATCTACATAATAAAATCAAACTAGCATGATGAGTCTTAATAATCCTCATAAAGCCTTTAATATGTATCTACCATATCATGTAGTAGATAATAATTATATTATAAATATCCATGTTACTACTAAAACCACCAACTATGGGACTACTCCCTATTTTTATTGTCATAATCCTCTATTCCTATGAATGGTAGAGGATGAAACTGATCTTAAGTATAAAACAAAGATGATACTCTTATAAATTAAAACCCTCAACATCTAGGTAAGGATCCCACAACTATTTATAACCTCATGATGGTAATTCATATTGGATAATCCCATTCACCTTTACCTAGGTTTAGCATAGGATTTGGTGCAAGTCATTATATGATTTATACCACATATTTATCCTCTTTCATGCCCTCATATGCTATCATGACATCATCTTCTATGACATATTAATGTTCCACAACAACCATTGTTATAAGAAAACATGCATGACCTTTAGTAAATATATTAAAAATACCCACAATAATATGCAAATCCATGCAACTAATAGGGCATCTCAAGTTACTAGTGTATCTCAAACTCTTAATGCCTACCATACTACTTCCACCAGTCAAAATACCATCAAAATTAATCAATTGTTATTTAAAACTTGAAATCAAGTGGTAAATTTTTGAACTAATAGTGAAAATTAAATTATTCAAATCTAAAATCAGCTAATGTATTACAAAATTAGCCAATTTATAACAATTCTCATCCCAGTTCTACATTTTCTCAAGTAAGCAATGTAGATATCCATAGAACACTTTCCTTATTAAAGATTCAAAAACATCTACCTAAACCCTCACCAAAATATCTTGATCCTGATCACCATACTAAATATTGGTGTTGTCTAAACAAATTATTTTGGTATCATGTAAGTTGGGGCCATTCTCATAAAACTTGTCACTAATTAACAAACTTTATTATGGACTATATTTTTGGACCTAATTTTTACCATGAATCACTTAGCATATATGTCAAAAAACTTATGAAATAGTATCCAAGGATCATGAAACTGAAACTAAACATTAATCACTTAACCAAACAAATGCTCATTTAGCTATTTATAATGATCCCCTTCCTAATCATCAAGGCAATTCTAACCACCATCCCACTATAAATAATGTTGAAAGTTGTGTGTATCTTAAAATACATCATGATATTTTTGTTAATATGAATAATATGTGGAGAGTATTTTCCTATATCAATCATTATCTAGCTTCTAATTACACACATTTCCCAGAGTTTTGTACTATTCAAGATTCTTACCCATCCCATCTAATAGAATTTGGGAAATCATAAATAATTCTAAAAAATTAAACAAACTCAAAAGTATCAAATCTAATCATATAGTTAGATAATAAATCTCATACCGTCGATATAAATTCTACTCTTACAATAACTAAGACACCTTGTTCAAAAAACCTAAAATATTTTATCATTGGTACTTCTTCCTATCAAACACAAAAAGAAATCAATGATTCAACCTTATCATTTGAGAGATCTCATTAAGATATAATATATCAACCAAAATTAACTAAAACTCACTCAAATATCCCCTACCAACATCAATTTCAATGCACTTATGCTACATACTCAAAAGATTTACTTCAATACTATGCACTTTTATTTGTTAAAATCCTAATGAGATGTGACAAATGGGATCCTATAGCCAAAATTTCACATCTCCCATCTCATATAACTTTATTATAACTCATTATAACATCTCCTCATCATCATAATTTCCTAATGCAACTTCTATTTAAAATGAACATCCCTTGTCCCCAACCTATGGGGTAAGACATAACTTTTTTGGGATATAAAGATGTCATTGGTTAGAAGTGTGAATAAATGTCTATCCACATTGACAAAATGGTATATAATTATATTTCACTAAAATTCCATTTCTCTTCAATGATTCTTAATGTTATGTTTCTTTGTGTAGACAATCCTTTATTATTCATTAGTGTCCAAATAGGAGATATCAAAGTTAAATGTGTATTAATTGATGAAGGCTCAGACACTAGTGTTGATTCCCTTGATTTCATTAAAACACTTATATATTTTGAATTTCATATTCCCTTAACCTATAGTGTATCTAGGGATATGTTTGGTTGACCTGTGGCTTACAAATCTTCATATTAGCTTGTTGTATTTCTTGTTGTTCTTAGTATGGTCAACATATGGTAAGCATGGCTAAGTAGAGTATATATAGAAGGTAATGGATAGTATTTTATCATCATATTATGAATTATATTATTATTTCATTATTATTTAGGTTTCTCCCTTAAAGTGGCTCAGCAATAATATTCAAGTATTCTATTCTTTTGCCAATTATTGTTGTCGATATGCTTATTCTACTCTTAATTCTACCATATATAATTCTAGTACTGCAAATCATCTAACTAATTTTGTTATAAGTGGTAACAGAGCACTAATTTGGGAAAGTTTTCATGGCACATTTTTTTTAGATACAACATCCTAAACACTATAATGCCAAAAAAACATAACTTATGATCTAAGAGGAATTGATTTTTTTGTCACCATAGTTCTGTGCATGAGTTTTTTTATTAAAAAAAAAGAAAAAACATTTTTTCTAGGGAAAAAAAGATGTCTAAATTTTTTTTTACCTTGTGAAAATTAGTATTCATTGGATTTATATGTTCAATGTGATCCCAATGGTATATTCTACTAGTACACATTTTTTGGTCAAAAAATTTCACCCTTATGCATAATAACATAGTTGGATTCATCTTGACAAGATGATAACAATGGTGTATTCCACTAATACATTTTCTTAGGGATAAAACCCTCTTAGGGATTGTACATGGATGGTATAAATACTCGTATATATAGGAAAAGGAAATAAACACTAAAAACTCCTCATAAGAATGACATTGAATCTAAAACTTCTAATCTATCTATTTTGTAGGTAGTACAACTTAAGTCAAAGTTATAGGGCATGGTGAAAAAAGATTATTTTTATATGATTCAAGGGGACATTATAGGTTTGAGAGGGGACTTGGATATTACTAAGGACTAATTACAAAAATATCTAGGAAATTAGCCAACTTTTTAGCTCAACCACTACAAAATAATACTATTTACAACCTTCTATTTCATGGCATACACTTTCAATAATTGGTACTCCTAAAACTCTTAAGGTGGTGGGGTTCTTGAAGAAACAAAATGTGACTATGTTAATTGACTCTATGAGTACACATAAATTCATCAATATTAGTTAGTTGATTGTTTTAATTTTTTCATTTACCCAAATCTAGACTTTTAGGTCATGATTATAGATGTGGTACAGTTAACTATTCTAGAAAATGCCATAATATTAATATTGTTATAGGATATTATTTGTTACATTCCCCTATGTTTACTATTCCCATGGGAGGAGATGACATTATTTTAGGAGTGCAATAGCTCACCACTTTGGGCACAATTGAGATGAATTTCCAAGAATTATTCATGAGGTTCCATTAAAAAGGAAGAACTTTTAAACTACATGGATTATGGGCTAAATCTGTAAAACTAGTTATTTCCCACCATATGATGAGGATTATTAGAAAATGTGTATAAGTTTTTATAGCACACTTAATTTCCTTTAAGGTTCAACCAACTAAGGAGTCTACACGTCCTAATTTGAAAAAGGTGTTGGATGACCATTATGTTATTTTTAGTGACATGACAAAAGGACTTCCTCTAAGTTACGCACATGATCATGCCATTAGACTCATTATAGGAAGTACACCACCTAATATCAGACCCTACAAGTATCTATTTATAAAAAAGAGAGAAATTTAAAATATGATACATGATATGTTGGTGGCAAGAATCATCTGAAATAGTCAAAGTGAATATTCCTCCCCAATGGTCATGATGCAAAAGAAGGGTGATAATTGGAGGATGTGCCCAAACTAAAAATAAATCAAAAAATACACCATGAAAGATGTAATATCCCCTACCAATAGAGATATATGAAAGACACAAAACTATGATACCAAAGACCAAATCTCTGATACCACTGTAATATCCCTTCGAATATCAAAACAAAGCTCCAAATTGCTTATCTGAATTTCTACAAAATGTCTTCAAATAGATGAATAAATCACAATATAATTTCTTATTTATTTGCTCATAAGCTTACAATAGAGATCCTCTGTCAAATATACAAAGAATATCGAAAGTTCGGCCTTTATTTCCTGTATATTCCACAAACTGAGCTGAATCTAGCACGTCTCAGCCTGCTGTGTAAAAACACAGTCGCCGATGTCGGTTATACTGCCATCATCGGTCGACCTGTAGTGGTCCCCTTGCTGATGTCAGTGATGAGTCGACTGATGTCAGTCTCTGTAAGTCTCTGTTCGCCGATGTCGGTACCTAAACTTTCTGTAGATGCGTACGGACTTTCACAGATCTGTACAGAAGTCGTACGGCCGCTGATATTGCTCAACCTATATGCTTGATCCTGATCTGTAGGATTATGGGCTAATACAAAAGATCTATATCTGTATAATTCTGGAATCAAAACCCAAATAATGAAAATACCTGTAAACCCTCGTGATAGCTTCTGTGTGAAGTTATCTCTCAAACTTGAAGTACATGTGATAGCTTCTGGATGAAGTTATCTCCCAATTCGGCAATAAATCGGTTGATCTTTCACAACCTCTGAATCGCTCACACTGAAGAGTTGACGTTCTTCAATGCAGTTTGGCAATAGATCAGCTAATCTTTCATAGCCTCTGAATTGTACACAATGAAGAGTTGACATTCTCCACTGCAGATGGAATACTGGAACCCTTGGCTCAGTCTTCACAGAAGAATTTCTTAACAAGAATCAATATCAATAATCATGAATACAAACTCTCTCCCATGAGAGATTCTTATACACCTCCAAAGGTGTGCTTGCTAAAATTAGACTCCCTTAAATTAGACTTCCTTAAATTAGAACTAGGGTCTCTAAATTAGACCAAGTCTTAATTTAGAATTTGCATCCTCAAATTAGACCAAATCATTAATAATTAATAATTAATTAATAATTAATTAAAATGAGATCAAATAATTAATATTTGATTAAATCAATCAAATATTAATATCTCCCTTAATTCATGTCCGAAAGAGCCCGAACGAATTCCAACCCATCTCTATCAAGACCCTCTATCCATCCCATCAGCCTCCGAGGGTCGCATAATAGGCTAATCTTCAACTCTGGACATGTCAACTAAAAAGGGGACATGACAATCCGCCCCTCCTAAAATTGCTTGCCCTCAAGCAATTGCTGCATGATAAACCAATCAATTTTCCCCCTGGATCCCAAATGTAATCCTGATCTCCACCGCTGCTGCCCTAAATAATATCTGTATCTAGGATGTGAATGCTAGACATACTCGTATCATCATCATGTGACCCGCCTGTAACAGAAAGCTGAGTCCCTACCACACGTGCTAACTCTTGAACTGAACTCACCTCAAGACACAGCTCATCCCCATATATCTCCTGTGTTGGTGCCAATGGGCACTCGTCATCGCACTCTATCATGTCATGCACTGTAGGCATCTCTATCTGATGAAAAAACATATGTTTGAAGCTGCTGCCCCGTATTGCCTTAAGAATATGTGTTTTCCCATCAACTTCAAAACGAACCTCCATGTCTTTGAGTCGAAGAGTAACTTCCTCAAATGAATGAAGCCACTTCATACCCAAAACTAATTCTATGTCCCCCATGTTCACTACATAATAATTAGCCTTGAACTCATAGTTGTTCAAGCGCAATGGAAGGTCTCTAATCATGCGCTCACACCTCAGAGTGTGAACATCGGCTACCTTTACTCTAATTCCCTCAAAATCTTTGGTAGTGAGTCCACGCTTCTCCACAAATCTAGCATCTATGAAATTATGTGTGGCTCCTGTATCAAGAAGGGTGGTAACCTTCTGCCCTGCCAAAACTCCACGGAGTCTAAATGACTCATCCGACTGAATGCTGGATAGGCGTGCCTCCTGTATATGAAGCTCTAAATCTGCCTCTACCTTAGGCTCTGAAGCCTCTGCCTCCTCAAAACTATCATGCTGTTCGAAATCTTCCGATTCTGACTCCTCATAATATACCCACATCATACGATTCGTCTTGCCCTTAGGCCTCAAAGGACAATCGTGATGGATATCATATGGAGCTTTGCAGTAGAAGCAAAGCTTCTTCCTGCGTAAATCATTAAGCGCCTCACAATCCAAAGGTGGTGCTGCTGGATTAGCCTTTGAATCATTTTTAACCCTGGATTTATCTATGTTAAAATCCGGTCTCTCTGTATCCCCGTTGGAGTGCTTATGATCTCTAGATGAAGAAGTACCTCTAGAGTTAGATCTACTTGATGGGGCTGCCATCTCCATACTGCGTGTCTTCTTCATAGCTTCCTGTAATGAAGGAGGATCAAAGCCTTTGATCCAACCTCTCAATGGTTCTGTCAAGCCCTCCATGAAGAGTACTACTAGTCACCTCTCTGAAATGTCAGGGACCATGACTGATAACTTCTAGAAGTCACCAATGTATGCCTCTAGACTCCCACTTTGACGTAACTATGCCAACTCTCGAAAATAGGACTCTGGATCCCTCCTGTCAAAACGCTCCACCAGCCTATCCACAAACTCCTAATAAGAAGTGATCCAATCATGATGGAGTGTCACCATCCCATGGTGCCACCAATCGTGAGCTACTCCCTCGAGATGTAGTGTTGCATATCTGATAGCATCTTCCTCACCCATTGGTCGCAATGTGAGAAATGTATCCAGCTTACTCACCCAGGCCTGTGCTGTCACCTTACCACTACCGTCGAACGTCGCTAGTGTGAGCCTGCTCATAGCATGCTTCAAATCATTATTCTGGGGTTTGGGTCTCCCATTCTGTTGACCTCGGTAATGTTCTTTCCTTTGTGTGAGGAATCGGTCAAACGTAATCATCTCCCTGACCATAGGTGGTAATGACTCCCACTCTTCAGTCGCTGCCCTAAGGGTGTCTGTAAATGCCTCCTCATGCTCCTCACCTACTATTACCTCCTCTACTTCTTGTCTCACAAAGATAGGCCTAGTAGGCCTATTCGCTGTACGAGAAATAGTCCCATGGCCTCTCTGTGGTCCTGCAACACTTCTGACATCTTCACGGTGTGGGGAATGTCTCCTTGGAGAAACCAATCTTGGCAGTGCTGCTGCCAACTGCTATAATACCTAGTTATTCTGCCTTTGCCCTTCTTGTAGTTCTCTAAGAGTAAGTAAAACCTATGGATCATCTTGATCTCTCGGATGGTGAGGAATACGGGCCCTGCCAATATCATCACCCATGTCTTTCGATGGTTGTTCTAGAACTTGAGTACCTTCAAGCAAAGCTCTACTGCGCGTGAAATACCCGTGTGGTCCCAACCCTTGTGGCTGCATAAGATCTGTCAAACCCTCAGGATGGCAGGATTTAGCTATGATACCACTGTAATATCCCCTACCAATAGAGATATATGAAAGACACAAAACTATGATACCAAAGACCAAATCTCTGATACCACTGTAATATCCCTTCGAATATCAAAACAAAGCTCCAAATTGCTTATCTGAATTTCTACAAAATGTCTTCAAATAGATGAATAAATCACAATATAATTTCTTATTTATTTGCTCATAAGCTTACAATAGAGATCCTCTGTCAAATATACAAAGAATATCGAAAGTTCAGCCTTTATTTCCTGTATATTCCACAAACTGAGCTGAATCTAGCACGTCTCAGCCTGCTGTGTAAAAACACAGTCGCCGACGTCGGTTATACTGCCGTCGTCGGTCGACCTGTAGTGGTCCCCTTGCTGATGTCGGTGATGAGTCGACCGATGTCAGTCTCTATAAGTCTCTGTTCGCCGATGTCGGTACCTAAACTTTCTGTAGATGCGTACGGGCTTTCACAGATCTGTACGGAAGTCGTACGGCCGCTGATATTGCTCAACCTATATGCTTGATCCTGATCTGTAGGATTATGGGCTAATACAAAAGATCTATATCTGTATAATTCTGGAATCAAAACCCAAATAATGAAAATACCTGTAAACCCTCGTGATAGCTTCTGTGTGAAGTTATCTCTCAAACTTGAAGTACATGTGATAGCTTCTGGATGAAGTTATCTCCCAATTCGGCAATAGATCGGTTGATCTTTCACAACCTCTGAATCGCTCACACTGAAGAGTTGACGTTCTTCAATGCAGTTTGGCAATAGATCAGCTGATCTTTCACAGCCTCTGAATCGCACACAATGAAGAGTTGACGTTCTCCACTATAGATGGAATACTGGAACCCTTGGTTCAGTCTTCATAGAAGAATTTCTTAACAAGAATCAATATCAATAATCATGAATACAAACTCTCTCCCATGAGAGATTCTTATACACCTCCAAAGGTGTGCTTGCTAAAATTAGACTCCCTTAAATTAGACTTCCTTAAATTAGAACTAGGGTCTCTAAATTAGACCAAGTCTTAATTTAGAATTTGCATCCTCAAATTAGACCAAATCATTAATAATTAATAATTAATTAATAATTATTAATTAATTAATAATTAATTAAAATGAGATCAAATAATTAATATTTGATTAAATCAATCAAATATTAATATCTCCCTTAATTCATGTCCGAAAGAGCCCGAACGAATTCCAACCCATCTCTATCAAGACCCTCTATCCATCCCATCAGCCTCTGAGGGTCGCATAATAGGCTAATCTTCAACTCTGGACATGTCAACTAAAAAGGGGACATGACAAAAGATAAGTTTCCTATTATATTAATTGATGATTTACTAGATTAATTAAATGGATTTATTTATTTTACAAAGTTAGATCTTTTTTTTGTATATCATCAGATTTGCGTCTGTAATGAGGACATACCTAAAATAGATTTCAAAAGTCATGAAGGCCATTATGAATTTATGGTCATACCTTTTTGCCTAAAAAATGCACCATCAACATTTTAGAGTTTTATGAATACTATTTTTAGTCAATTTTTAGTAAATTTTATATTAGTAATTTTTTATGATATTTTCATCTATAGAAAAAATTGGGAAGACCATTTGAAGCATGTGAAATAGGTTCTTTCAATTCTAGAACAACATCAATTTATGTCAAACCATCCAAATTTTATTTTGGTGTCTAAGAGGTGGAGTAATTGTGTCATATTATTTAATAGGAAGGACTGAAATTTGATCCTAATAAAATCCATGTAATGATGGAGTGGCATGTTCCCAAGACCTTCAAGAACCCCCATGAATTTCTAGGGATAACTAGTTAATATCATAGGCATGTCAAAAAACATAGTAGCATTATAGCCCCACTCACCTCTTTATTGAATAAAGACTCCTTCCAATGGAATAATTAAAAAACCAAGGCATTTTAAAAACTTAAAATGGTTATGTGCACAACTCCAATTTGGGCAACTCCTAGTTTTGAAAAACTTTTGTTGCAGAGTGTGATGCATCAGGATCTCACATGGGGGTTTTACTCATGAAATAAGGTATACCATAAACATTTAAAAATTTCCAAATTAAGGTTAAAAAATAAGCTCAAGCTAATATATGAGATAGATATTATGGTTATTCTACATGTTGTGAAACCATGGAGACCATATATGATGGGTTGTCACTTTCAAGTAAAGACAGATCATGATAGGAAGAAGAAAAAAATGCATGGATAAAATGTTAGGCTATGATTTCTAAATAGTGTATAAGAAATTAAAAGAGAATGTGGTGGAATATTCCCTCTCTTGATAAGATGAATCAGTTGAGGAATTGTTATGCATAATGACCATGTGGCAAGAAAATTGGCTAAAAGAAGCAAGATCATAATGGGATAATGATAGTGCTACTGAGGATTTTATTCACAATCTTCAATAGGGTTCTATTACATCTAAAAAATTTACATGGAAGGGGAACAAATTGTGGTATAAATATAAATTATACCTTTGTAAGTATTCTCTCCTCAAATATAAAATTCTTCAGGAACATCATGCATGTCACTTGGAGGACACTCAAGATCTTTGAAAACATATCATAGAATAAATCAAGATTTATTTTTGGAAAGGTTAAGAGGGGATGTTCAAAATTATGTGGCTAAATTCATGGTATGGCAATAAAATAAAGGTGAAACCATTAATCCCTGAACTCCTTATAGACTTTATCTATCCCTAGCCATTGATGGGAAGAGGTTTCCCTAGATTCATCACAAGGTTACCAAGGTTTGAGGGTAAAAATTTTAAGGTAGTTTTGGATTGAGTCACCCATTATGCTCATTTTTGTTCCTTATCACATCCATTTGTTACTAGTATGGTATCTTCTACTTTTCTCAATATAGTTGAGAAATTACATTGCACTCCAAAGATCATTGTAAGTGATTGAGATCCCATATTTACTAGTAATTTTTTGATTAAACTATTTACATGTTTGGATACCTAATTGACTCATAGTTCACCCTATCATCCTCAATATGATATAAAAGTAGAGGTATTCAAAAAATGTCTTGAATTTTATCTTCATCTTTTTGTTTATGACAAACAAGATAAATGGGTTCATTGGTTGCCACTTATTGAATGGTGTTATAACACTTATTTTCACACTTCTTCTAAGATGTCTCCATTTTTAACATTATATGGGTATCACCCCACATAAATCACTTCAATTTTTATGGTTCATCTTAAGGTTCAAGATGTTGATGAATATATTCACCATTGATAGGAGGTATTAGTCATTTTGAAAGAGAATTTATCAATAACACAAAACCAAATGAAGAAAAAAATATATTAACACCATAGTGAGTGATATTTTGACATGTGTGATTAGATATTTATGATTTATATCCATATAAGTAAATGTATTTGAAGAAATAAAAAATGGATAACACGTTTTCACCCAAGTAATATGGCCATTACTAGATCTTGAAAAAAATTGGTAGTGTGGCTTACAAGTTAGAATTACCCCCATCCACTCGCATACATCTAGTATTATATGTATCTTGCATGAAGAAATTAATTAGACACATAATTTACACCCAAATAGAGTTACCTAAATTACATGAATAAGTAAAAGTCATTATAGATCATGAGGATATCCTTCACATGTTCCCTAAGTAATTATAGACCATAGCCATTTAATAATATTTAATCAAATGGAAGAACCTACATTCTAAATATGCAACATGAGAGAGTGAATCATTCCTACAAAAACATCCTAGTTTGATTAAATGTTGAGGACAACATTATTTTGAGGGGGAGGGGAATGTTTTTCCCTTAACCTATAGTGCATCTAGAGATATGTGTGGCTAACTTGTCTTACACATCTTCATATTAGCTTGTTACATTTGTTTATTTTATTTGTATGGCTAACCTATGGAGTAACCATGGCTAAGTAGAGTATATATAAGAGGCAGTGGATAGTATTTTATCAGCATATTATGAATTATGTTATTATTTAATTATTTTTTAGGTTACCCCCTTAAAGTGTCTCAGTCATAATATTCATGTACTCTACACTTTTGTCAATTTTTATTGTAGATCTACTTATTTTTCTCTTAATTCTACCATATATAATTCTACTATTGTGAATCATGCAATTAATTTCCTTATAGAATTTATCTTCAAATCTACTCAAAGTACATGTCAAGGATATGATAGAAAACAAATGCCTCTTTTATGGCTTGTTTGGATTCCTATCACAATTCCACCTATCACATTACATGTCAAATCCATGATATTTAACATCCCACTTTCTAAAAACATTTTAATTGGTCAATCTTGGACACACCACATGAGAGAGGTTACCTCATCAACATGCCAATGTGTTAAGTTTCCATATAAAAGTGATATATGTAATATTTAAGGGGATAATTGTCCCTAGAATTTTTAAAATTCTAAGAATGAGATGTCTTTACAATACTTACACTTGAACCTTTACTTAGCATACCATTTTATGAGTCAAAATTATTTAATTATCCTTTCAACTATACTAGAGGTTATAATAATCACCTTAAATCAATAGACAACATACCACCTAATATCTTAGATTCAGACACTAATCAACTAGACCAAGTTAGTTTGAAAAAAAAACTTCTGATATCTCCCCTAACATAATCACTCAATTAAATCCTTCTCTATGACATCAGTCTCACAAAAATACATTAGATGAAATTCACATCACTATTAAGAAAACTAAACATTCCATTAAGCATGCCTATTTGATTGATAAAATAATTGATGCATGTACTATTGATCTTCACACCCATGATTAAGATGATGGATGTTATTTAGATTATCCCTTTTTATCTATATTTTATCAAGATATAAATGTAGAGATACTTATATATTATTCTTATTTAAAACATTCTTTTAGTTATATTCATATATTTCCTTCTCCATCTATATCACCTAATATTAGTTCTTCTTCTTGTTACCATATTCATAGGTTTGAGATAGATCACACACACACTAATACTCCTTTATTCACTATTAATCCTCTTTTGAATATGAATATTGAACATATTATAATGGGACCTTACCAATTCTCTAGATACTCCAATCATTCCATCTTACTTCCTCTAGAGATGTCAGATAAACTACACTAACCTATATTAAGTTCATCTCTTGAAGAGAACTAGCCTTATCCTAATCCCATTCAATGTTTTCCTCCTACTAGCGACATCATGATACCTTTTAATAATATTTACCCTTTATTGACATTATGGGAAAATGAGATATATTTTTAGATTTGTAGATTATTTAGTCATTAAACCAAGGATTATCATTCACATTATTAGTAGCAAAAACTAGGCTCTACTTATTCCATATATAATTGATAGTCATAGTATACTCATAGATGTAATTATTTTTTCATAGAACATGCACACATTTTTATTCTTATTTATGATATATTTAATAGTACATTGATACATTTACTCTAGATAAGGTACAATATATAGACAATAGCTTTCCTCCTAAGATACTTTCATAATACATACCTAAATATGGGGAAGATTACCTTCTTTGGCATCAATGCACTACACATCATAAAAATATATGTAAATTCCTATAGTAACACTTTAATGATTTTTCATGGCCTACACCTTCACTATTTTAGCTACATACTCCAAGATGTTCATGGAGAAAGGCTCTCCCTTAACCATAACCCACATTTACTCATAGATCCAAGGATGTTCATTATAGTTCAACATTAGTTCCTTCTATTGAATATCCCTCATCGGAACTACCCAATAAACATAATTATTACTCTATCATACCCACTTTCTAAGTTAATATAATGCATTTGGATGTCTTTTAGTGAATCTATACAAAGATTGATGAGACTTTGATTAAAGTCAAAATACAATTATGAAAGGATGTATACATGTTATGGATGATGTGTGTTGTAAAATTTAACAATAATTGTAAACACATCATGGTGTTTCATCACATTATTTATTATAATTTCTTATCATTTGGATTTGATTTATGAACATATATTGATCTTATGTTTTACTCATCACTTGTAAATTTTTCCTGGATCAATTTCATTTTTCCCTTTTTTTTTAGGATGATTTATTTTTATGCTTGTTATGTCATTTGATTTAATAAGATAGTTATTATTTTGACATGGTTATAAATACACATCCCTTTAATATGTTTTCATTACCATATGATTATTTATCAAGAATATTTCTCTTTATATCACTATATTTATATATCTATTCAATATCCATTTTCATCTTATTTTTAATTCATACTAAGCATGCATATTATCAATCTTGATATTGCATACTTTTTTATGGTCAAACCGAATTATTTATTAAGTTGAAAAAATCTATAGGTATTTTGTATTCCATAACCAAAGACTAAATATTTTCTATGTTTGTCACTTTTATCACTCATGTTTGGTTATTATAAATCCTTATGGAAGAGGAATAGAAAAATCCATAAAATTTTAAAAGCTAAATCATTTAAATTAAAGTCAATAATAAATATTCAAAAATAGGGATTCAAAATTCAAAATAACACTAAAATACATGATTCATATATTATCATGTCTCTTATTCCTAGTTGAAGATCAAACTTCATAGTTTAAATAATGATAGAGTTAAGGATCATTTGGGTGCATTAGTATAATATATTGGGATATGTGGTCTCAAACTTACCTTTCATGATACTGAATTTTTCACATATGTAACCAATCTTCATAGTAGACCGATTGATCTTTAAGGGGTCTTGAGGAATTGGGAATACATTATGGGAAGGTAGGATGATTTTAATTTGGTTGAAAATATAACCTTCATGAGATTATATTAGTAGTTTATATATTCACCTATAAAATTTTGTTGTTTATTGAGAATAAATATATTTTCAATTTGGCATCCATTAAATTCTTAGAACCTACCTATTTACTTAGTATGTTTCATTCCTACTAATATTTATTACAAACACCCATATCATGTTGTTTCCATTCCCTCTTTCATTAAAACATTCCTAATATTCTTCCTTGATTAATATTGTTTGTTCATTGATCATACCCATTTGGTTGTCATTTTTTGAGTGTCATGTAAGACCTTGGATAGGACCAAACCATCCTCACAAACATTCCCTTGCCCTGCATAAGTATTTATTATCATTCTATTCATTAGTTCAACCTTTGTGAGTTTCAATCTAAGACCTTTGATATGACCAAGATTTTCACAAAAATTATTCTCAAGCATTGTCCCATGTTTAGTAAAAAAATAACTATAATGTTTCTAAACAATTGATAAACACAAAATCTTAAATTTTCCACTTATCATTTCACTTCATATTTTCACTTATATCTCACACTTTCATTCAATTCTTTTTTGTTTTGCACACTTTAGAACTTGATTTATTGTGTTTTACCTTTCATTTCATTTGTGAAATTCAATTATTTCATGTTTTACATGCTTCCCAAGATGGTTTAGTGTGTTTTATGTTTAATTTTATTCATTTATTTATGTTTCACACACTTTTCAACTAGTGTTTTTACATCCTTTATTAACATTTTACATGTTTCCCAACATGATTTAGTGTGTTTTAATTTTGTTTTCATGAGATCTAATATATTTTACTTTAAATTTTTTTCATTTTACATTTTTTCTATCATTATTTTTAACCATGCATTTATTCACAATTGATATAAATAGTCAAAATTACATCATACATTTTGTATGCAAGTTAAATAAGATACATCTACAACTTATGCTACTCAATAATATCCAAGCTCAATGAAGCTAATTAACTAACAATCCACTTAGAAATACTATGATATATCGGGGTCATGATCGATGATGGATATGCTAAACATAAATTAAGGGATATATTACCATACAATGGTAAAGGATAGGTTTCCATGGCCTATATTTAAATAAAACCATATAAAAACCCTAGATAGGTATTAGGATTTTAATAAAATTAACTAAATTAATCTATAAAATAAACATGCAAGCTAATCTAGTGTTCAAAAAAGGTTGTGACATAAATGGGGAAAATAAACAATGAAATATAATTATAGTCAAGATAATGCATAAGTAATTTAATCAAGGAGAGATACAATTCAATACATTAGTTTGTACAACATGTACTTATCAAAATATGCATGGCTAGGAGTATACTTACCTTGTTTAAGTGAACCCGTCATGCCTCAATCTCTCCTTTAACTAATGGTGCTTTGAAAGAGGTTTTTTGGGATTGTAAGGATCAAAAGGATAAATTAATTCTATGCTAATTTATTTTTTCTATGAATCCAAGATTTCCACAAGACAAGTGGAACTACTCCAAGGCAAAAACCTAAACAATGAAACCTCTAATTGATAGTATAATTATATTTAAGAGCTGTAATGATGTGAAATTTAATGATACTATTTTATTAGTGAAATCAAGTGGGTATTTATATCCAAGGTTTAACCCTAAACCATTCGATGAATTTATTTAACAATTTTTTCCATGTTTACCTTTTTTGGAAAGAAATAAAGTCACTAGGTTTCAAACTAGGTCAGCCGGGCCAATGGAGTTTCATAATGTGCACTAAATCCCAACAATGTCAAATGTGCCAATGTAGTATGAAAGTGAATAAAAATTGTGTTAATTAGGTAGGGGATATTTTGGATGGTTAATTTCTTAGGGTATTATATAAGTGGGTTTTTATTTCTTAGGTAATCATAAAAGAGTATCTTGTAGTGGTTTTAGGTAATGGTATAGGGGCCAAAAATCCTTTGAAGCACGGAAGGTCTTCCAACCCCTTTCCTGATGCACCATTTAAGGTGTAAATCTAGAGATATTGATATTAAATTGGTTCCTACAAGAGAGACAAAATTTATAATTGATAAATTTTTAAAAAATTGTGTATACCTGTGACCCACTCGAAGATCATCATGTATCATGTAGTTGAAAAATGGGATGGTGATTTAGGGAATAAAATAACAACACACAACACTAAGCTACCAAAATTTAGTAAAAATTAGGAAAAAAATGAAATTAAATAATTTAAAAATACATACCTTCATTTACCTAAGAGAATTAAAGTTATGTGAGAAGAAAGAAGAGGCATCCAATGTACTAAACATTAAATGGACCTAAAGAATAGGATAAAATTTATTTATTTTTTTAAATGTGATTTAAGTATAGATAAAATATTTATGTTTTCATTATTATAGAAATTTTTTATGGTTTTGTAAAATATATTGCAGTACAAAATATCTTAGTAAATAATTGATAGTTAAATCATTTGTAAATTTGAAATATAAATAAAATAGATTAACTATTCATTTGTAAATTTACTATTTTGAGTAAATTAGAGCTCTATGATACCTAAGAGATTGGAAAGATATAATATATAACAAAGACAATTATTACAAGGTGGTGTATGTGTAACAAAATAAAATAGCATCATATAGGTATGTAATGTACTGAATTTTATTTTTTGTCCATTTTATTTGAAAAATTAGGTACATGGGAAAATCCATGAAGCAGAATTGTCCCCAATTTTTTTAAGGTGGACTAAGAAGTAGGAGGATTAATGGGTATACATGAAAAGGGTCATTAATGACTAAGGAATTAATAAAAAATGGGTGAAAAATGTCTATGTAAACTAAATTGTGTTGGCCATGTCGATGTAGTTGAAAATGGATAGGTGAAGGAATGTGGCTAAATGTGTAGTAATAGGTCAACATAGTTTTGTAATAGGTGATTGACTATGTAAGAAAATGATAATTTAGTTTAAATTTTTTTAGGTGGTCAATCACATATATATTGGCTGATGAATTTATGTATATTGGTGGTTGATATTGTTTTAAGAAATGGTTACCTTTCTCTAAAGTGGTTGATGTACTAGGATGTCCTACATGACTATATATCAAGTGGCCAATATATTTAGGTTGGGTAGCTAAAATTTTATAAATTGGCCAATTTAGCTTGAATGTTAATTGTGGTTTATGTAAATATATACCCATCCAACCTATTAGAAAATTTGGTTTTTGTTCAACATAGTTATTTATGTAGTTGGTTTAGTATAAAGTATTAATAAAATATCAATGCGGGTTGTTGAAATAGTTAATTTTTTGGTAAAAATAAATTAATTGTTTTTATTTTTAGTGTATATTAATGATTATGTGTAGTGTATTTTAATGATTATTTTATATCAAGGACTAATATGTGCTTTGTTTTTTGTTATTTTATAGAGGTAATACATGTTACAATGTTTAGTGGATGCAATATGGCTACCTAATTTATTTGAGTGGTTGATAGTTGATGATCATGTGCACTCGGTTTCAATGGGATTTAAATGGATTACGTACATGTGTCATATCCTACTAAGTGTTTTTTTAGTCAATATGTTCTTTGGATCATGGGAATGACTAACCAACACTTTAATATGGGTGGTGAATGGGGATACTATTTAAGTGGGATTTTTATAAACACAACATTTTGACTTTATTATTTACTAACACTTTTTCTCTTGTAGTAACCTATCAAGTTTCAATCTCTCTAAGTGCACGCCTTAAAGGGTACATTAGGAAATGGGTGGGTAGACCATTCATGATTTTCAAGATTGTTTTCCACTATACCATTACCTAAAACCAATACAAACTACTCTTATCTAATTCCCTAAGTATTAAAACCCTACTTATACACTCTACTAAGTATTTCACCATTTGAAATAGCCTTGATCTAAGTAAAAAACCATTTTTACTAAGTTTCCTATTATGTCAACCATGTTGATCATGTTACAATTTTAGTGAAGTTTAAGAAATTCTATCAGCCCAAGACAACATAGTTCAAGACCTAACGATTGTATTTACTACCTAAAAAAGTCAACTAGGTTTACTTAAATGACTAAATTCTTGGGAGGGTTTGGGGTCAATATATGGATATAAAACCCCTTAAACTTCATTTATAAATGGAGGATCATTTAATTGTGCATCATCACTTTTCATAAATCTACGTATATAATCAATATAAGGGTTTCTTGCTTAGTTTTTTATCTTAGAGAAGTATCACTTATTTTGAGGTGGTCTTGAATGTATAGGATAAGTCTTATAGACTATAGTTGATTTATCTTTGTTATCATTATAAGTCATAATAACCTTTTTCAAGGCACCATTGGCTAAGGGAGATATTGAACCACAATTAGTTTACTTCAATAATGTAATTATATTCCTATCCCTTCATATTTTGATAAATATATGTTGTAGAGTTAATATATTGAATTATATCTCTCATTACTTATATTATTTTTATGTTATAATAGATATAATTTTAATTGCATGTTTATTATCTTCCCCATTTATGCCACAAGATTTTGTGAGCACTATATTATCTTTCATATTCATTTACTATATTATCTTGCATGTTTATTTATTATATTAGCTTGCTTGTTATTATTACAATCATAAGACCTAGCTAAGATTATCAAAAAATGACATTTGAATGTATGCCTTGGAAACCTCTCCTTTGCCATTATGTGATAACATATTTTTTAGTGTAGGTTTAGTAGATCCATTATTAGTCATGACCCTGATATAACAAAGTGTTCTAAGCATATAGTTAGTCAATTACCCTTTTTGAATTGGGATATTACTATATAGGATAAGTCATATATCTATATTATTTCACTTCCATGAATTCTATTGAACTTGGCATGAATTTAGCTCTTTTATTTTTTAATTTTCATTTATAGTCAATTAGATCAATCATGTTGACCTATTTTTATATTCTATGCATAGGTTTTCAACTGGGTTGAGCTTGTCAACCTAGTTCTATTATTTTTGCTTAGGTTTTTAACTAGGTTGAGCCTATGAACCTAATTTTTTTGGTGCACAAGTTTTCAACTAGGTCAATCCTATCAACCTAGTTATATATTTTATGTGTAGGATCAGAAACTCACTTAGATGACCTAGTCAAATAGCAATTCAATATTCTCATAAAAATTTACTAAAATGACCTAGTCGATGTTGTTCTATCTTATAGGTTCACTCTTACCAATATAGTAATTTAATTTTATCAATTTTTTGAATTTTAATTATTTTTTATTAGTAAAATCAATCAATAATTAAATTTATATTTTGTTTTTCTAGTTTTTAAGTTTTTTTAAAATTATATACACAATCAAGTAGGTCGATTTGGTCAACCTAGTTTGTTTTGGATTTTTCCAAAATTTAACTAGGTTGAGTTGGTAAACCTAGTTTGTTTTGTCCCTTTTTAAGACTATTAGTATTCTTCCCAAAATTCAACTAGATTAATCTTGTCACTCCACAAGACTAGGCTGACCTAGTATAATTTAATCTTACTATTTTTCTTCCAAAAAATCAATGAGATCGACTTGGTCAACTTTTTAGGTCCTGGCTAACATAGTTAGTAGGTGGTAAAACTATTTTATTTTACCTTTATTTTTAAACACAATTAAACAAGATGCCAATTTAGTTTATTATGCAGTTAACCTAGTTTGTTCTTACCTCTATTTTTAGATATAGTTTAGTAGCTAGTCAACTTAGTTCAATAGGTGGTTGACTTAGCTTATTTTTCATTTATTTTTAGATAAAGTTTAATAGTTCAGTAACTTAGTTTAGTAGGTGGCTGACCTAGTTTATTATTCCTCTATTTTCTATTATAGTCTAGTAGGTGGTTGACCTGGATAAGTATGTAGAAAACCTAGTTTATAACCTAATAAATTTATAATTATGTCTTCTTTTCAACTTCTAATTGGTGAATAAAATTTCATAATAAATTATTTAGATCATAACCTCACTTCTATTATCACTTTAGATGAAACTATCAAATTTATTCCCTCATGTCTTCCTAATCCCTCACTACTACATCATGTAATGTAGTTGAGGTTATGTACCTTAGTACTCCTCTTACTACCAATGTTGGGAATTATCCACCCAATAATTTATTCCATACTACTAATATAGGTGGTGCTCTTCCTCCCAAAATTAACATTCCTACCACTATAAATTTTACTCCTCCCATTGATACAACTCAAATTATTTCTCAAATTATTCAACAAATGAATGTTATACAAACAACTAAAAATTCCCAAATAATGTAAATTTAATATCATATATTACAAATGACTAGTCAACCACCTCAAGTAATCATGATATCCAAATTAGAATTTTGTCTCCACTCCTCTTAAATATGATAATGGGAATATCATCCCTCAACCTCTTATGCATAAAAACATTCATAAACATATTTAAAATGAACCTTTCACACCACTCATTATATCCATAGATGTTGGAAACATTTATACAACAATTACATATGATGGGAATAAATACCCCATTATCTTTCTCAAAATATTTGGTAATCTCTACAAGTAATGGGTCCAAACTAGCACCTATACTACCACCAAGCTACCAGCTAAAACCTTTGTTGGAGATGTACTTGAATGGTATAATCAACTTCCTAGACATCCCACCATAAAACTAGAGGATTTAGGTAATGATCTAGTGAAGGAATTCTAACATAATTACCTTCCTAAAAATTACCTTAGCTATTTTTTCAATGCCAAGTAACTTCCTAACAAATCTACTCGTACTTTCATTAAATGATGGAAGTATTTAGATCACAAAGTCAACCATAATATGAATGATGATACACTTTTAAACTATTTATTATTACACTTAAATCTCCTCTTCAATACAATGTTTAGATTCCCCTGCCCCTAAAACATTAGAAGAAGCCCTAGATCAAGGAAAAAGAAAAGACTTTCTTTTGACTCAATTTGGATCATATCAAGTAACTGGTAAGGAAAATTTACAATCATTTTATCATAACATTAATTCTTTTTATTTTTAAAACCTTAAAATGGAGCATCTCATTTAATTAATTTTAATTAAACACACACACTATTGATTATATAAGAACTTAAGAATAAATTTCCACCCTCTAAACCCATGAACTTTGATCCTTCCAAACCTCCTCAAAAATTCTATAATTCTGATAAGTTTTGTTACTTGTATGCTATGATAGGTAATTATCATGAGAATTGTTGTGATTTTCAATTATTTATTTATTATTCCTTTCTTGGTCCACATTTCAATAATGATTCTCTTAAACAACAAATTTTTTAATATTATCTTCAAGCCTCACAAACCCAATCCAAAGAATCATAGTCACATCAACATCACCTACCTAATGATCAATAATAATTAACCCATACATCCACCTCATCCGCTATTTTTTTCCAAACCATAGTTGATCCTTATTCCTACACCAATAAGGAAAGGATAACTAAAGTAAAAAAACTTCAAATGGGTGGTTACATTGATCAAACCTCAATATCCTAGGTCACATGAATATAAGGAGTATCTAGTTCAAATGTATATCCTAAAGTGAATCATAAATGGTTCTCATTTAGATTATAGACATATTCATACCTATCCTAAAAATCCTATTACAATTTCCACATCCTCAAAATCAAACATACCAACACATTTACTTGTCCTTTTTTGCACCTACCATATTTCAAATCCCAATTCAATTTATTCTAATTTTTAAAACTCGCCTCATTTCATAACACATGTCAGGGCTATGTGAAGTAAATCTAGATGAAATTTAAGGTAAGAAACAAAATAAGAAACTAAAATGTAATCTAAACTATCGTAACCTATAATAGAGATACACATAAAAGAAATAATAACATGAACTTTTATATTAATAATTTGAGCTTCCTCCATTGTGATTTGAATATGATTTGATCTTTAAATTGTGGTTTATCACTCTTATCTAATGCAAGGGTAAACGGGAAACATTTTGGTATGCAAATGCTCTTTGGATGGATTCCATTAACCTATGATTCACTTGTAGATTTGATAAAAAATCATTAGCATAACTCAAGATGATGAAAGTGATTAATTACATGTATATTCATAGATTTATAAGATATAGATTGAATGGTGAAGTATTATTTCAATATTTCAAATTAATTCAATAATCAACTGTTTAGAATCAGTCCTCATTAATGAGGATGATGACCAATTCCACATGCTAAGAGAAAAGGGGAGCTGGTTGAGTGAGTCATCAAGAATGGGTCAATTTTATTGATAAGTCAAAGGGTGGCTCATAAAGTGGTTGAGTAATTTAATGGATTGGATGGATGATTCAACATATGAGGAGATAATCATGGATGATGTCTAGGTGAGGTGGAAAATCTAGATTTATTAATTAAATTTGGATAAAAGGTGTGCATAATTGATTAATTTTGAATTATTTAATTATCTGAATTTATAATGAAATAGTGTTATCAAGGAAGAAGAAGTATTGAGATAAGTTGAATTTAAACACTAAATGAAATTTATGTGTCTAAATTTGTTGTTAATCATGGGATATACTAAGAGGGGAGGGGGTGAATCAATATATCATATATCTTATAAAACTTTCCCTTAACCAAATTCCACTTAATCAAACATTTAAGATATGCAATAAAACTCAAACAATAAACACCACACAAGATTAAGAGAGATACCAAATATAATGTGAAAACCTACTTTGGGAAAAACAATGGAGAATAATCTAAAGTATATGACTGAGCACCAACCCAAACAATATTCACAAGCAACAACTTGTAGGAGCACCAACCCCTTTGTTAAGCACCAACCCAACAACTATTCATGAGCACTAACCCACAGGAGCACCAAACCCTTTGCCATGCACCAACCCAACAATAATTCATCAGCACCAACTCACAGGAGCACCAACCCATAGGAGCACTAACCCCTTTACCAACACCAACCCAGCAACAACCTTTGTTGAGCACTAATCCAACAATAATTCATGAGCACCAACTCATAAGAGCACTAACCCCTTTTTTGAGCACTAACCCAGCAAAAATTCATGAGCACCAACCCCTTTGCCAAGCACCAACCCAGTAACTATTCATGAGCACCAACCCATAGGAGCACCAACCCCTTTGTGTATACCAGACAACTATCTCTCCATGTTGTTATCTCAACAAGTGATAGTTCATTACAACATATATTTCCTCTGTATCACCTTTGCTCTTCTAAGCTAGATATAACAAATACAAATCATATTCTTCTCTCTCCAATTATCTTCTAAGCTAGATATTAAAAAATCAAATCAACCTCTCTCACACACATTACAAATGGCTTCTCAATCCTTTATTTATATCTTTCCAAATGACCTTTGGCCTTCCCCCTTTGTGACCCTTCAATCCTCATGGAAAATTGTGCCAAACTTGTATGACCCTTCATATCCTTGCCTTTGAAAAGTCATGTGGTGACCCTTGATGAGAAAAAACATCCTTCCCCCTTTTGTCCTTATCTTGGTGACTTTTCATATTCCTCAAAGTGTCCCTTCATGAGAAATTGTGCCCTCCCTCTTTTGTCTTCACTTGGTGACTCTTGGAATTCCCTAAGATGACTCTTCATGGGAAAATGCATCCCATCCTTCTTTTGTCTTTACCCTGTGGCTCTTTGACTTCTCCATGGGCCCTTCTTTTATCTCATATGCAACCAAAAATATATTCATTAATGCTAAATAAATATTAACTCACATTATCCAAGATATATCTATTACATATATCATTAAATGCGATGGGGCCTTTATCACCAATAATGCTAGAACTTTGACATCAATGACAATATTTCCAACATTTACTCCTCTTGGAAATGGTGTTGTGAAGCAGTACCATTTTGGAGAATAGCTGAAAATGTAAATTATTGATGATTGAGAAATAAATTTTCCCTAGATGAATGAAAATGTTTAAAATGATGTCCCTTAAAGTGTTTATGTGGTAAATTTGTTGAAATATTGAAATGTTTTAGAGGAAAATGATGAATAAGGGGTTATATGGAAGGTTATAAATAGATGAAAGCACTAGAAACCAACACAGAATTATAAAATAGATAGAGAATAGATTGTAAATTATTCTCCTAGAGCATAATTGATAGATAATAGATTGGTAAAATAATATTTAGCATTTATAAAATGCATAGTTGGATGGTTCAATGTGTCCCAATGATGGTAAACTGTGGCCCTGAAAATGAAAAAAAAATGGATTTATAGTTTTTTAATAAAGATTTATAAATTTAATAAGTGATTTAACTTATTTTGGAATAGTGGAGTGTTATTACTATTTTAGTTAAGGGTCTAGATTAATTAATTAATATAAAATATAGTAATAAATATAGTCTTGATTTGCATAATTTTTTATCCTTTTCATCTTTCTAAAAAAATAACTAAATTAGAAGAAATATAACTTAGCTAAAAAATAGATTGATATATCTAATATAGAGGTTGAAAATGGTTATGCAAGATTAGGAAGGTGTCATAAACCTAAATCTATCTTTTTTTGGATGAAAGGATATGAGCACCAAAAAGTGAATGCTTTAGTGTTTAGTGTTCTTGTTCATTCCTATCATTATTGTCCAAACTGATCACATAGACTTGAAACCTTCGAAGTTGTTACACTATTCCTATATGAGCATGCCTATGAAAAATTGAGCACTGGTTGTTGAAAGAACTCATTGTGGAGCTAATTTTGTCTTCAAAACCTAACCCTCCATCATGCTTGATAAAATAATATTTGAATCACTTGAGAAAGAAGGGGGTTATTGTGAAAGATGTATTGAATGTGTAATCCACACCCCTTATGTGGGCATGTTTCTTACATACCAATACTTAGAAGTGGGATCAAGTCATATGTAGTTCTCCCACCTAGTGTGATTTATGTAAATTGATAGTGTATGATAATTTTGGTAGGTTTATAGTTATGTTGGGTGACTCTGTGCAAATAATAGGGAAGTTTGACTTAGTGCTTCATTTGTATTATTTCTTGCTTTGTAAGCTTCTGACATCCCCTTTATAAATGAGCTTTGAGTGGGTTTTTAAAGGGAAAATTTGGTCATGGATCAGATATATTCAAACTAGGCCAAAACTAATTAAGGATAAGGATCAGGTAAAAATGACCATTAGGGCTGATAGTGTAGATCGATAGGACTACCAAAAATGGGATACTTCTCTATGGGGTGCTATATTCCAAATGAGGCACTCATATCCTATAGGCTCAAGACCTAGGAGAACAAGATAGACATAGGGAATACTATTTGGTTGAGGTGTATTAACCATTCCAAAGGTTTTAGATGACTAGTAATGAGAAAAAAGGTGTCTATAAGGGTTACAAGATCATGCAAAAAGGATATATGGAAGGGGTGTCACAGCCACACTCAAACTACCAATTTAGACATTATATATGACTACATTTAACCCCTCTCCCCTTATTTTAGTGATGTAGCAAATTAAAATACTAGGGTAAATGAAAAATAGAAAGTGTACTTGAACTTAACTACAAGGGTGAAGCCCATGAAGATGTATGATGGTGAGAGTGCATAGAGATATCATAATGTGAAGCATAAATTTTAAAGAGAAAATAAGGAGAAAATTAGTTATTACTAGACATACCATGTCTAAAATAAGAATGTATAAAGGCTAGGTAAAAGAGATAGGAAGAGAAAGGAACAAATACAATTTACCAAGTACATGAACCAATATACGACCTATTATGATGTTGAGTGGTCATGAGTGATGTTATACCAAGATTAGTATCATGAATGGTGTTGAGTTCTTAATTACCTAAGGGTAGCTCAATAATACAAAGTTTGAACCTTTATATCCATCATCACCCACTCTTTAGTGAATCTCTATGATCATGCATGTGTTAATCAATGTTTGGACAATGTGTCCAATCCTTGTGAGTAGGTGTCTAAATAATACAAAGACTAGCTAGCACTTTGGCTCCACCAATGCCCATTAAGTTTGAAATATAAACTAATACCAATATGGATATGTATTGTATGATATGGCTCACAAAGCCCATGAATTATTTATAATATGATAATGTGGTGTGGATAGCCTAATGTGTACTAAGAACTAGGCCAATCTTGTCCACTCTAAAAGGTGGAGATTAGGCTTGTATGAAAGCCACTCTGAAGCTAAGAACTAGGCTTAAATGAAAGACACTCCAAAATGATTCCAACCACCTATAGTTAAAATAAATCACATAACTACTAAGAATACTTAGGTAATATAATGAACTAGAAAAAAAAAGGCAAATGTATCGTGCACATTGCCCCCAATCACTAGTGTCTGTAACATGGATTATGACCTAAAATTTGTACCAACTACCTAATCTAAAACTAAAATAGAGATCCATCATGACACACATGATGACCCCTATATCTAGACATTTTGTGTAAAACTATATTGAAACAACCTAATCTAAACTAGACTATATTTGACAAAACCATAATTGACCTTACCTTTCTCTTTAATTTTGAAAATTTTAGGTTTTTAGCTATTTGGATAAGAGCACTAAAAACTATACATATTGTTGTAGGGTATTGTATTATGAATGGGATGTTCTTTTCCTTTACTATTTATTATGTTTGTTTTGTGTTCATCCATATTTATTTGGTTTGTTTTACATGTTTAAAATTTTCATTATTGTTCTGTGTTCTAAAAACTAATTTTGATCGTTAAAGGGCTCTGAGCTCTGTGACAAAACCCCTATTTCTTTCCCCCTCTTTTGAGGGTAAAAATTAAGACCTCATAATCACTACCCTTAGAATAAAGAGCCTTTCAAGTGCGTTATTCTACAAAATACATGATATAGTAATGATAATCCAAAATATGTCTCAAGATATAGCATAGTTTGTGTTGAAGATTGTTAGATCAACATGGGTATGTTTAGATAGATGTAGCAATGTAATAGCATACATAATATACTAAACTAAAACTAAAAATTGAGTTATTTGTCAAGGAGGGATGGAGGATGATGTACATCATGGAATCAAAGAAGGAAAGATAATATATGATGTGGATCATGGCATTGTGAACAACTAAGAAGCAAACAAGTAAACAAGCACATAAGGCAAGAAGAAAGAGACATACAAAAGAGGCCAAGCGGATAAGGAAACAAGGGGCATGGGACCATGTCACTCAAATGGGGAAATCAAGCATACAAGGTATATTTAGATCCCCACATACACATACAATTTTGAACAAGAAAGATTAGCATGAGGGCCATAAACACATACAAGAGTAAAAACAAAGGACATTAGAGAATTTCCAAAGGCACACACAACAAACAAAATAGGAACTAATAAATTAAATCACATCTAGCTACTCAAAGAAATAAAAGAAGACATATAACTATTGTAAATTTTATCACATCTAAATGGTCAAAATAAGAAGTTAAAGTATGCAAAACATGTAGTACAAGACTAGGTAGATGCTAAGAAATACACAAGTTCTATATACTATTGAGTATTGATAGAATAATCTCTATAAGCTAATAAGTAATGTAATTCAGCATGATAACTAGATTGTGTGGTGTAAGAATGACATAACTTGGATGGTGTAGTCATGTAAAAAATTCCCTCGATGGGTAGATATATTGATGTATGTCTCGAATTTAAAAGTAGGATGCCCCCTCAATGGGTAGAGTGAAGTAATCAAGGATCTGGGTGTCACTTCACACACTCAAGGAAGATCAAGTGAAGCATGGTAATGTATATAAATCAACAAATAATAGCATATAACAACAAAGTGTAAGTCTAGTATGGTAGTATAAATGTAAATCATGGATATTGCATATAATTGAAAAGTTTTTGGTGTTTTGAGTTTTTTCAATGTTTTTGTATTTTGACATGTTATATTGTTTTTGATATTTTTAAATAATATATGCACAATTAAGTTGAATAAATAAAATATATATAATAGAATGTGTGTAATGAAATACTATACATGGAATCTGTAGATGCATAATATTCATTAAATTTTTGATTTTTTTTCCTATGAGTAAGGCTAGATGATACATTTTAGGGCTAATTATTTTATAATTAGGTATGGACCTAGCTAATATGGCTTGAATTTTTATTTAATTTATTATTTATTAGTGACATTGTAAAGATTTTATTTGATAACAATATCATTAACTTCAAACTCTTTGGTGTGAACTCCTTTGTTTTAAGATCATTGTATACATTGTCAATATATTTTGAGATGTTCAATTTCTTAAATGCATGTATGGTCTAACTACTCAAGTTGGTGTAGATGATTTTCATGATACTAGTCATCAGTGAGGATACCTTTAAGCGACACATGCAGAGATGAGATTTATAATTCCAATGGTAAAATTGACTCTATGCCATAAATAAGTGAATAATGAGTGGCTCTTATGGGTGTAAAAATACTTGTGCAATAATCCCATAATACATAAATTAGTTGATTGTGCTAATCATCTTTGAATTTGGTCATTTTTTTCTCAAAATGTTGTTGATGGTTTTATTGGTAGCCTCTGTTTGACCATTTCCTTGTGGGTAGTATAGAGTGGAGAACATGTGTCAAATCTTATATTTTGTGCAAAATTTCTTGATTATTTTTTTCTTGAATGATGTTCCATTATCAAAAATGATATATATGGGTAATTCAAAGCATGAAATAATATGAGTCATGATGAAGTGATAAATGTTTGCACCTATGGTATATTGAAGTTGAATGGCTTCCACCTACATGGTAAAGTATTTTGTAGCTGTGATGATGAAATTATGTATGTCAATGGACTCATGGTTAGTATTAACAATAGGATCAAATCCCCATAACATAATTGGCCATGGAGAGACATTAAGATACAATTACTGGGATGGTGCATGCTATAGGTTACTATGTCATCTACATTTATCACATAACTTTGTATATTATAAACATTCATCTTCCATGGTGGGCCAGTAATATCCCTATCAAAGCAATTTGTGTGACATGGCTTTTTCACTAAAATGAACACCATACTCACTATTGTAAATCTATGTAAGAGAAATTTTAGCTTCTACTAAATTCAAGCAACAAAGAAATTATCCATCAAAGGATTACTTAAAAAGGTCTCCACCAATGATTACATAATAGAGTGTTTTTGTGTGTAACTTGTGTTTATTACTTCATGATAAAGTTTTTGGTGTAATATATTTATTTATAAAGTTATAGATGTTATAGAACCACTCTGGAGTTATGGAATTATGCATAGTAGCTAAGATGGAAAGAGAAATCATATACACATATGATATTGATGGTTATTGTAATCATTTGATTATGAAAATAGATTGATCATCATTGATGTCAATAAGAATTAGAGATGTGGCACTTGTCATTGCATCTATTTTTTGGTTATCTTTTCTTCATATACTTTCTATATAAAATTAGTTGAACTATGATGATAAACATTATAACATGTTATGGTATGGGATAAGATGTTCTTTTGTCTAATAGACATCATTGAATTGATTAACCACAAGTTGGGAATCACTAAAGACTCAAATAGATATATTTTGGAGAGATTGGGTGGTAAAGATACCTAAGATAATTTCTTCCTATTATAAAATGTTGTTGGTGCAAGAAAAGCTTAATTCATATGCAATAGGAACTATGTGACCAGAAGGGTTGACAAAGACAATACCTACCCCTATGCTAGATGTGTATTAATAACCATCAAAGAATATGGTACAAGTGTCAAAATGAGTATAATAGGTATTAAATCATCTCTAAATGTGTCAATAATAGGATTAGTGTCCAAGAGTGGTGTGGATGGAAAATGATCTACAATGATTTGGCCCTTTATTGATTTTTGTAGAAATATCTTTAAGTAAAATTATGTGAATAACATGATCCATTTTATAATGTATCTAGAGAGATGTGGTTTTTCCATTAGAAACCTCAAGGTATATAATTTTTTGATACCCTGAGTCTCATTATTAATCATGTAATGCCAAAGTTTTTATGTATAAAAAACTAATGCTAGATATAGTTTTTCCATCATAGAATAATTTGTTTCATAATCAACTAATGTGTGACTGATGTAATAAACTACTTGCTCAATATGTTGATCATTGTGTTTCACTAAGAGTGATCCTAATGCATGATATATTTTTGAGATATATAGTATGAGAGGCCTATTTGGTATAGGTGGTATTAGAATAGGTAGATTAAGAAGATATTTATTGACTGTGTTGAAGCTTTCTTGATATTCTTGGTCTGAAACAAACTTTGTCTCTTTATTTAATAATCAAGTGAATGAATGAGTCTTATCATCAAGTTGAGTTAAAAAATGGTGGATTACTTGGATCTTGCCTTATAAGGATTGAAGTTGTTTTAATTTCATTGGAGGTAGCATGTTGATAAATATATTGACTTTCTTAGGGTCAACCTCTATACCATGATAAGAACTAATGTAACCTAAAATTTTGACTAATGTAACTCCAAACACACATTTCCTTGGGTTTAATCAAACATTGTATTTTCTGAGGCATTGAAAAATCTATGGGAAATAGATGGCATGGCATTGTCATTATTTGTATTTAGATATTAAATCATTGACATATTCCTTGATAGTATGGTGAATCAAGTCATGAAAGATATGCATCATAGTACACTGATATGGGGCATTGGCATTTTTTAATCTAAAAGGCATGAGAATGTAACAAAATTTACCCTAAAGTGTTTTAAAAGATGTTTTCTCTTGATATTATTCAATGATTTTGATTTGGTTTTATCTTTTAAATCCATTCATGAATGGTAACATTTCATACCCAACTATGGAATCTATGATCATGTCAATATTAGGTAAGGGGAAATCTTGTTTTGGGTATGCCTTATTTAAATCTCAAGAATTATAACAACACCAAATTTATCCATTAGGTTTAACCATAGAGACTATAATGAAAATCAATTTAGGTACTACTGGTTAAATGAAGCCATCATTTAAGAAGTGTTAGATGTCATCTTTGACTAAGAGAGCCACCTTAGGATACATTTTGTAATTTGTTTACTTAACAGGTTTAACATTAAGGTATAATGGAATCTAATGGACTATTATCGATGTATCAATTCCTAACATATCTGTGTAAAACCAAGCAAAAATTTCTAGAAAATCTATCATAGTTTAAAAAAATTTATATCCTCTTCCTTTCATAGGGTAGCAATTAATAAGACAATTCAAGGATCTTGATCGGTTCCAAAATTGAAATCAATTGTTTCCTTATTAAGTAATGTGCAATGATCTAGTGTGTATGGTGTTGTAGAAATAGTATGATTTGAATCAACTTCTGTCTTAGGGAGAATCTAAATTTTTTCCTAAGTAAACATGGGCATTTGTGTGATGAGATTTTTTTTTAATGATATCAAGATGGAAGGTCATCATATGCTCCAAGAAATTATAGTAGGGATTCATCATTAGAGAATTCATCTAATTGAACATATTTGGTGAAACTATATCATCAATGAGATTAGAATACACTAATGATAATGTAAAAGCATGATTAACTGTATGGTCTACAAGTGTAATGGGTGGACAAAACATTGAATACTTTATAATTATTTAATTTGTCTTGGATTAAAAAATATCTTTAATTGGATAAGGACTAATTTAAATGATTATAATCAGATTTAGAAATAATATGGAAACTTTAATTAGTGTGAAATAGTGTGTATGCCTATGTATTGAATTTCCAAATGGTAGAATATGTGACTTAGATGTGCCTTTATAACAATCCCAAAGAGGTGATATTCAAGCTACCTATCCCAAAAATATGGACCAACATATAAGGTAGTATATAAATTTGAAAATTCATCACTACAAGGGTAAATTATATGATTGACCCATATGGGAGAAAACCAACTACCATTAGTTCCCTTTACTAGTTGATCTTGTCTTGAAGGGAAACATTTGAATTTTGGGATTTAGGATGTTTGTACAAATGCTTAGAGGGTTTTTATAAATTTAGAAAATTTATGTAGGTGGAATATATAAGCTTATAAATTAATAGGTCCATATAAATGTTTAGGATATATTGAGGTGGTAAAATAGGTCCAAATCAAGTGCTCAAGTTAATTAAAGTGAAAGTGGTCCAAAACTGACATTATCAAGTATTCATGACCAAATTTGAGTTAATACATTCCTCCCCAATTTTATTATATAAATGAATTTAATAGAGTAAATTAGATGTATACCTAAGTGCGTACAAAAAATTTTGACTTTGGGAGAAAGCTCCACATCATTTCAGGTGTTCCATGGAAACTCTTACAATGATGTAAAAGTAGTTAATTCTCAAATGTGAAAATCAAAACTTGAAATGTAACTTAGATTTTAAAAGATTGGAATGAAACAAAGAAGGAGTATACATGTATGTGTGAAACTAATGTTTCCATTATAACTTTTATTTAGCTTATGCTTCATTTAATCATTAGAAAATTGGTTCTTCCCATGAAGAACTTAGAGAGGGTGTTTACTCAACTAAACCAATGGCACATTTTAGGGTGATCAAGCCCCACATTAAATTAAACTTGTATAAAAAATAAAACCCATTGAGATATGTATAAACCATAAATTATGTTATTAGTATTTCTAATCCCAAGATTTGAAATGTGTTAGAACCCATAATATATTCATAGGAAACAAGGCTAGAGGGAACTAAACTTCTAAGTTATGCATTGTGAAATTTAACTTAATCAACCACTACAAATGGTATGTAGATTCAATTGTCACTTTTTTCTTTAGTTAATGAATTAATGATCACAAATAATGTATAACATCCATGCTCATACCATGTCCTAATTTATCAATTAATATTTAAATCATGACGTTTTGAAGTAGCAAAAGAATGTTTATCATGAAGAAGCTTATGTTGATACCCTAGTCCTTGTTTTTCATGTTGTGTTGATTCCTTGATAGGATTGATCATTCCTTGTTCATGATTTACAATAACTTTTCCATGATATCCCATATTATAAAGACATTTAAGTGCAAAGTGAGAGGTAAATTGGTGATTTGGTACTGGTGTTATTATAGAACTTGGAAGCTTCAAATGTGTTGTATAGTTTGAAGGTACACTATGAGTAGTGGGTTATGTAGTTATATTATGAGGATTAAAGTGCAGAATGTAATTCTATGGATATTTGCAGACCTAATAGTATTTAAAAGGTTCATTATCCATTGGTAACATGTATATGTAGCCTTAGTGACTAAATTTTAGACAAACATGAAGTGTGGAAGCGATTGCATGCATATCATGAATCCAAGGCTGGCCAAGTAATAAATTATAATTGACATTATTTGGCATTACTTGGCATGTATTTGGTAATGGCTTAGGTCCCAAATTAACATTAAGTCTTATTTAACCCAGGAATTTCTATGGAATGTTTTCAAAACCTCCGATGTTTATATTGAAATGGTCTAGATTTGTAGGTTGTATATTAAGATTTTTAAGAAAATAAATGTTGAAAATGTTAAGTCCTAAACCGTTATCAAATAACACTCTTTTAACCCCTACATCATTAATTATTAATTGAATATATAAGGGTAGATGTTTCTCAATGATGTGGCATGGGGGTAAATCCTCTTTCTCAAAATAAATATCTTCTTTAGTCCATTGCATTGTGTTGAGGATATAGGTGACATAAGCTAGTCCAGTGTAAATAGGAAATCTAGTATTACAAAGGGATGTGTACAACACATATTTGTAAGTATCCAATCATTTAAGGCATTTGAGAACTAAAATTATATTAGAAGGGGTGCTAATATAAGTGACAAAGCTATAGCCATGGGTGTAATCAACCTACCTATCTTCATAAACTTGGGTGATAGCATGTACTGCATGATCTACTATAGGCATAGAGTTGGTAGTAGGTGTAGGATAAGAGCTAAGTGAACCAAGTTTATAGGGAGGAGGAGTAGATATAACTGCTAGTGTTGTCTTGTGTCTAGTATTGATAAGGAGATACTCAAAATTATCCAAATAGTTATATACATCTAGGTAAAAACCATGTATGTAGGATGAAATACATGTAATTGGAGTTATAAGTTGTATAGCAATATGATTATAAAGGACATTCCACATGAGTGATAGAAAAAAAGGGATAGAGAGCATGGAGCTTTGCACTAATGCATAAAAAAATTTAACTTGTAACATGACATTTATAACATGTTTAACAAGATAGAATTGAAAATTATTCCACATGATATATAGAGAGAGTATGTAAAATAAATAATTAAACCTTGTATTAAAGAAAAGTAAACATTAATTTTAAGGAAAGGGAATTTAACATGTTTAGCAATAAATTACTTATTATCATCCCATATTATGAAAATTAAGCATGAAAGGGAAATAATTAAGCTTTGCATTAACATATAATAAACTTCATCATTCATATACATGATAGGACTGAGTATGGACTCCTTATTGTTTTCAACAAGTGTTTTAAAATAAATGAGATCTATTTTTTATTTAATGTGAAATCTGATTTAACTAAAAGAATTAGAAACATATTGGTAAAAATCAAACCAGAATTTTTCCTAGGGGTTTTTAGGCTTTTTTGTGCAAACAAAGTAAGTTAGGTTCCACAAATGATTTAAATTATCTATGAATAATGGATTGTTATTCTTATTTTAGTTAAGGGTATAGATTAATAAATAAGTATAGAATATAGAAATAAATACAATCCTAATTTGTGCAACTATTTGTCCTTTTCAGCTTTCTAAAAATAAAAATAAATAAGAAGAATATAGCTTAGCTAGAAAATAAACTAAGACAACTAATACAAAGGTTAAAAATTACTGTGAAAGATTGAGAGGGTGTCATAAAATTGAATTTGTATTTCATTAGGTGAAAGGATAGGAGCACTAGAAAGTGGATGCTTTAGTATTTGACCTTGTTGTTTATACCTACTGCTATTTTCTAAATTAATCACATAGACCTAAGACTTTTTGGGTAGTTGCAGTGTACCTGTGTGAGCATGCTTATGAAAAATCAAGCATTGGTTGTCAATAGAACTCACTATGGATATGATTTTGTCTTCAAACCATAACCCTCCATCATGCTTGATAAAATTATATTTGAGTTACTTGAGAAAGAGGGGGTTTAGTGTGAAAGATGTATTGAACATGTAATCCACACACCTTTGCGGGCACTCTTCCTACATACCAACATTCCAAAGAGGGATCAAGCCATATGTAGTTCTCCCACCTAGGGTTCTTTGTGAAATAGTGTAATGTGAATAAAAATGCCAAATTAATAGTTTTTTAGGTGGATAGGGACTTGTATGAGTATTTTAGTGGATTTTTAGCTATGTCAGGTAACTATGTGCAAAGAATAGAGAAGTCTACCTTAGTTCTTTGTTTGTATTCTTGATTTCTTTATAATTTTTTATCACTCAATTTTTAAATGAGCTTTGAGTGCACTTTTATAAGGAATAATTGGTCATGGGCCAGATGTATTCACACTAGGCCGACCTAATTAAGGATAAGGACCAAATGAAAATGAGCATTGGGGATCAAAGTGAAAATGGAAAAGACCATTGAAAATGGTGCACTTATTTATAGGGTGTTATAGTCTAAATAGGGTGTTCCTTTCGTATAGGATTAGGACATGGGGGAATAGGATTGACATAGGGAATACTATTTGAATGAGGTATAATAACAATTCAAAAGGTTCTCAATGAATGGTAACAAGAAAAAAGGCGTCTAGAAGGGTCTCAAAAGCATGTAAAAAAGGCCTATGGATGGGGTATCACAATCCATACTCAAAATACCAATTTTGAAATTTTATATGATGATAATAAGTTCAAGCATTAATAAGGATATATATCACTTGGATTAAGTGATGGTAGAAAATGTGGATGAAAGGACTTGTATGGATGATGGTTCCTGAACTAACCCTATAGACCCCATGTATTTAAGTGTTGCCTACATAATTTACTACATACGTAATCCATTTGAGGATATCAAGCTAGATGTAGTTTTCCCAATGTTTGGAATAGATGTAAAGTGATGATAGAATGCAAGATTGACCCATGAATGTTGTTAACCTAATTAAGCTAATGATTAGACATAGTGATTAAATGTGATGATGGATTTATTTGACCCTGAGAAATTAGATATAAAAAGAGCATAATGGGAATGGTATATCTCAATATAATAGGCATGCTTTGAGTTGCCCCATTAATCAGGGTTCATAGGAGTAGATTGTGAGAATCATATATCCCATTGTAAAATTATGGGTATGGATTGGTTAACTAATTCATTGATTGATTTAGTTAGTGAGTGATGGATATATGTATAAAGGATGGATGTTGTTATTTTTTAGTCTAAATCAATAATTGTAGGACATTGAGTGGAAAGACTAGGAAATGATTAGGGATTATGCAATCATAAATAAAGAAGTTAATTGACTATATGGATTAATGATTATTGATCAGATAATTGGATAACATGGACTAGATATGGATGGATGAAAGAGAGAGGTGATTATGGTATGTATGAGGAAATATATTTGGTTTTGTATAATTAAATAATTAAAAAAGGAAAATAAAAATAATTCATGATTTTTAGAATGGTGAATTTGACATTTATCTTAGTTATCTTGTTAAGACAGTGGAAAATTTAGTGAGAAAATGATTTCTCAATTCTTAGAATGGGAAAATTAGCATGGATACCAGTGAATTTGCTAAACATAGTGGAAAATTCATTAAAAAAATGATTTCAAAATTATTATAATTGTAAAATTGGCATAGATAATTGTGAATTCATGCAAGGAAGTGGTGAATTCATTGAGAAAATGATTTCATAATTATCAGAATTATTAAATTAGTAGGGATATTTGTGAATTTATGTAAGGTAGTGGTGAATTCATTTTAAATTTCAAGTGATCATATTCCATAGGGCATAACATTTAACTCTAGGATATTTTTGACCTCTCATTATTTATAAAATGAAGGCTTTAGAAAGGATAATGCAACCATGAATACATATTATATTTTGGTTTAGGATAGATAATTGAAAAATTTAGAAAAATCATTGGAAATGGTAGGGTGGATAATAAGTATGTTTTAAGATAAATTTAAGTGTTTAATGATGTGATTTTGAATTTTAATGAGTGTGTTTGATATGGATAATGAACATGGAATGACTAACATAGTGTCCACTTGAAATGTACATGGAAGAAACAAGATTGAGTACAACCATAGATAATTATTGTGGATCATTCTTTAGCACATCATAGGTTGTATTAGGATTAAATAATAATGGATTTGTTCAAGATAACACATATATGATCTATCCAAAGATGTGAGATGATTTGATAGCTTCCACTATTTATTTTCTTTGCTTTATATTTATAACAATAATTCCAACTGAGTAAGAGTTGAACAACCTAATGTTTTATATTGCACTTGATAATATACACCAATGGTAGGGAAAAACATGATAACTATTTTGTTATATGTGTAAGATGAATAGATTCATAAGTTTAATATGTAGTACATCATGTTATGGAATATCATAATAGAATCATTTGTAATGTTCATACTAATATAGACACAAGAAGTAATAATAAAAGGGGATAAAAGTAAATGTTTTCAACAATGAAAACCATGTAATAAAAATAAACAAGGAAGTATACAAACATTTCAGAAACAAGTAAGCACCCAAGATGTAAAATAAATAAAATGAATTTACAAATAGGAAATCAAGTGACTATATAAACAAGTATGTAATTGACTACATAAAAAAATAAGAAAATGTGTTTTGGATGTGCTTGAATAGAGTAGAAACCTTTGGAATATGAATTTTTTAAAATGTTAAACCATCTGATGAGTAATCCACATAAGGGATGACTAAGGCACGTAACTAAGGGCAAGAGATTTTTCTTATTGTTTATTTATTTATTTTTATTTTTTGATATATTGTTTCATGTTTTTTGATATTTTGGAATTTTTTAATGTATTTTTTATTTTTTTGGGGATTTATAGATGTATATACAAGGAATACTAGCATAGGGAAAACCTATTCTAGTACCAAGGAAGGGGGTAGTAGTAGATGGAATGAATACATTATGAATGGAGTATGGATCAATAGGAATATATATAAATTAAAATGATAAATCCAAGGAAATTTTGGTTTCTCATTTTTTTCCAATGTAAGGAAAAATGGTAAGCATTTTTGAATGAAAATGCTCTTTAGATGGATTTGATTCACTTAGGATTCACTTGTGAATTCGATATCACTTCATTCACATAAGTTAGGATTATGAAAGAGATGGATTGCATGTATATTTATAGGTTTAATGCGATATATTGAATGTTAGAGGATTATTTTAATATTTCCAATTATTCGTATAATTGATGGTGGAGAATCAGTCCTCATCTATGAAAATGATGACCAATTTCACAAGATAAAATAATAGGGGAGTTGGTTGAGTGAGTCAAAGATAATGGATCAAGTTGGTTTCCATGTTAAGGGGTAACTCATAAGGTGGTTGATGAAGTTAGTTGTTAGTTGGATGAGTCAACATGTGAGGGATATAATCATCTAGGATGTCTAGGTAAGGTGGAAAATCTTGATTTATTAAATAAATTTGGATAAAAGGTGTCTATAATTGTTTAATTTTGAACTATTCAATTATTTAAATATGGAGATAAATTGTGTTAATTTTAATTTAAATTTGGGGAAGAATAAATAGTGTGTTAAGGTGTGTTTTGACACTAAATGAAATTTAGATGTCAAAATGTATGAAGTAAATAAAGATTCAGTTTAAGGTAAGAAATGAACACACAAATTGAAATATAATCTAAAATATCTTAACCTAGGATAAATCTAATAATTAAATAAAAAATAACACAAAACTATGCCTTAATATTATGAGCTTATTCAATTTCAATTTCAATTTGATTTTCTATTTAAATTGTAATTTTTCACTCTTCTCCAATGCAATAGAAAATGTGTATCATTTAGTATATAAATTCTCTTTGGATAGCTTTTATTTTCTTAGGATTCACTCAAAAAATTGGTAACACTTTATTAGCATAAGTTAGGATGATGAAAGTTATAGATTAAATGTATATTTATAGGTTTATAGGAGATACATTGAATGGTGGAGGATTATTTGAATATTTCCAATTATTCAAATAGTTGATGGTGGAGAATCAATCCTCATCCATGATGATGATGACCAATTCCATAAGCTAAGATAAAAAGGGAGTTCGTTGAATGAGTTACCAATAATGGATCAAGTTAGTTAATAAATAAAGGGGTGACTCATAATTTGGTTTAGGAAGTTAAGGGATTGGCTGGATGAGTCAACATGTGAGGGAGATAAAGGTGGAAGATGTTTTATTGGTGGAAAATATAAGTTTATTAAATAAAATTGGATAAAAAGGTGTGCATAACTGATTAATTTAGGAATTATTCAATTATTCAAATTATGGATTAATATAATGCCAATTTTAATTAATTTTTTGGAGAAATAGAGTTAATGTCTTAAGGTGCATTTCAACACAAAAAGAAATTTAGGTGTCTTCATAGGCATCTTGTGATGCCCATTCATATATCACTTTAGACTTTGGGGCATCTTTCCATTGCCATCCATACATCCAATTACCCTTTTAGGCATCCTATGATCCTTGATCCTATTGTACATTACATAATAATAAATAAATTCAACTTCAAGAAACTTTTTGAGACACACAGGCTTGTATTTCACACAGTCGTCTTTGATATAAATGTTAGCATAAAATTTTCTTGTTATTTATGTCTCTTCTTTCTTTTTTTTTTGTGTTTTATTTTTATTTTTATTTCATTTTACTTACACCATTATTTCATCTTTGGTTCTTTGGTTTTATTTCATTTCACTTTCAACATTTTTTTCCATTTTGGTTCTTAGTTATCTCTCTCATTATTATCATCTATTATCCTTTTATGTCCTTATTTGCCTTAATATATTTATGTTTACTTGACCCTTATTTAATTTCCCCCTATTTTTATATGACCATTTAAATTCCCCCTCTTTTGGGATGACTACTAATTTCATTGGTGATTTTCTTATATACCCTATTGATTAGTACTTCTTAGTGACATAACTATAAAAATATATCCATGTCCCTTTCAAAGCTATATTTTATCTCCTTATTATCATCTATGATCATATTAATCATTTTATAACTTATTACATGGATGGATCTCTCATGATCCCCATAGTTACCTTATTTCCTTTCATTTGGTTCCATAGGTTAATTTTGAGATTACACACTCACTTGTGGGAAAGTATCAGATTCTTTAAAAAACTTGGTCTTTAGGTCATTTTATCTAGTGACCAAGTGTAAGACCTCTTGTGTTATTCACCTCTTTCACTCATGATTGGTCCTCTGAACTTGACGAAGGAAGAATAAAAATAAATAAAAGAGTTAAAATCAAAATCATAAAACATAAAAGGCTATGATCAAAAGTAAAAATCAATATTAAAAGTTAGATCACATTAAAAGATGTGATCTCTAGCACATATCCTATCTTCATCGAAGGTCAAACTCCATAGTTGGTATCATGATATAAACAAGGTCAATTGGGGTATAGTAGTCTAGTAAACTAGGGTAGGAGGTCTCATCATATCATATATTATCTAGTGCCACATATTTTCTCAGAAAAATACCCAATCTTTGAAATAGGCCAATAGTTATGTAAGGGGTCATGAGGAGTGGGGAAAACATTATGGGAATGTAGGTCCATTTTAATTTTCAATCATATATCCTTCATAGAATGATCTATTTACTTAACTTGTTAGCCAAAGATTTGCTTTAATTAGTCAAGATGTCCTAAGTCCTTAATTTTTATAGTTATTTATCTTTCCCATATGTTTAATATTTTTCATTCATGCTAGGGATGTTCACATCACCCATGTGAAACCTCAAATTATTAATTTGTGTCATATTTTCCTAATATTTCTCTTGTTAGATATTTATTTTAGCTTATCACATCCTTCATCACATATAATTACTTACACCTCTTGGTTTATAGTTTTTGAGTTTTAGTGTAATGCCTCAAATAGGACAAAGTTTTCTTCACAAACATCCATTACACTATTTTCTCACCACACAATCTCATTATCACATTATTCATATCACTAGGTTGGTTTTTTTCCTTCCATTATATCTTATAATAGGCAATGGTTTGAGTCTTCATTCTTTAAAGATTTATATTTTCATGTTTCCATCATGTTCTTGTTTGATTTTTATGGACATCACTTATCTTACATAGGAATTTTGACATTGTTATATGTTTTTATTTATGTTAGACTTCACATGATTATCTTAAATATTCAATTAAATTTCAATATGAATCATTTATTATTTCTCTATGTTTGACTCAAATTCTTATCTTACATGGGATTACCTTTAAATTGCTTACATATCATTTTTAGATTTTTATTGCACTGATAGTTCATTTGTCATTTAATTTTTCAAACACTTCACAATGTCATTTATTATGTTATATATTCCTTTATATCATTTATGTTTTACATGTTTCGTAATGTGATTTAGTATGTTTTACATCAATTTGTCATCATTTTGTCATCTACTAGTTTGCCATATCTTTTAAGTAATTTAATTAGTTTTGAGAGTTATGCATTATTACTTTCCCCATACCATGTATGCATGAATTCATTCTATTTTAGTTTTTTTATCCATGTGATTCCTCAAATGTAGGCATTTCACCCATCATAATCAAGATATGGATATTTGCATGTATCCATTCAATGAAAAGTTAAGTCAAGGTATGTATATGGTACTTTCAATTAATTTAATTTCATTTCAACATTAATTTTGGCATTTCATTTTTAGTTAGTGTGTTTATATTTTATGTTTTGAATAATCATCCCATGTTCCACTTACATGACATGTGATGAGATTTAGTGGAGCATATTTATACACACAATATTTTTAGTTTATCATTTACTAACACTTTATCTCTTCTAGGAACTTATCTAGAGTTGATTTATTTGAGTGCATACCTAAGAGGGTGCACTAAAATATGAGTGGGCATACCTTTGTTACTTTTTAGGATTGTTAAACGCTATATGATTACCTAAAACTAGTGCAATTTACTCTTATATGATTCCATGAACATTAAAACCTCACTTATATACTCCTATAATAAATTCACTATGCAAAATATTCCCTATCTAATAAAAAACACCATTTACTAATTTTTATACTACATTGGCCAAGTCAAACCCATTATCATTTTATTGCATGTTACATAACTATGTCAGTCCAAGCTGACATAGTTCAATACCTAATGACTCTATTTCCTAGCCAACAAAATTTTTCCAGTTGACTTCATCAACTAAATTATTGACAAGGTTAAAGGTTAATACCAAGCTT
>JARHVA010007775.1:50000-127500 GCA_037957365.1 Torreya grandis
CATTGGACCTAGGCTCTACCATGAGGCCAATTATGGAGTTTGATCTTTCATTATGAGTGGGATATGTGTTAATATATGAATCACATATTTTGGTGTGATTTTGAATTTTGAATGTTTATTTTTGCATTTTAATCATTGTAATGAAATTACTTCAACAATAAAGTATAATATCATAAATAGATCCAAATAGGACTAAAATATATCCAAATATATGATAATAGACAAGCCACTTTGAGGGGACAACCTACACAAGTTTCAATAAGAGTAGAATTCATAATATGTTGATAAACAATTACCCACTACCTCCTATATATAGTCTATCTAGGCCATGGTTACTCCATAGGATAACCTACTAACCAAATGAATGTATATAAATGTGATATAACATCAAAGAGGGATAAGTAATCCACAATTCAACAATTCCTATCCTAATATATTTGATAGGTTAGGGGTGTAGCATGCCCTTCCCCTTCAAACTAATGTTGTCCTGAACATTGAATAACTCTAGATGTCATTGCAGAAAATCTTCACCTTCCCAAGTTATATCTTCACTGCTCAGGTTCTTCCACTTGATTATATATTCCCTAATCTCTCTAGTTCTCAACCTCTTAGTACGTGTTTGGAGGATCTTCTCTAGTTCCAAAATGACTCATCCTTCTTCATCTTGTTCTGGGAACTCTTTCTAGGCTAAAACTTTTTGTTCAATGACCTTATTCAAATAGGAAACATGAAATAGTGGGTGTATATGAGATGAATGAGGTAACTCAAGATTATAAGACACACTTCCAATTTTCTATAGAACCTGATATGGCCCATAATACTTAGGAGCAAGTTTGTTTTCCTTTTTCTATTGCTGCAAGGATATTTGCTTGTAAGTCTACAAATGTACAAATACCTAGTCACCCACCTCAAAAAATTTCTCACTACAGTGTTGATCTACTTTTTTCTTCATCCTGTTTTTTCCCAAGGCCAAATTATCTCTCAAACTATCCAAAACCTCTTGTTGATGTCGAATGTGCTCCTCCACATCTCAAAACTTAGTTTGCACCTTTAATGAAGAAGTGATGCAAGGTGGATGGTAACCATATAGTGCTAGAAATGGATAAATTTTAGAAGAGGTATGGAAAGATGTGTTATACCACCATTTTTAAAGTGGTATCCATTTAACCCAATGTTCTTGTTTATCTGATACCAAATAATGGAGATACCCCTCTAAACATTTTTTAACCACTTCTATTTGTCCATCAGATTGGGGGTGGTAAGATGAGCTATAAGCTAGCTAAGTACCCAAATATTAAAATAGTTTAGTCAAAAAATTACTAGTGAAAATAGGGTCATGATCACTTATAATTATTTTTGGGGTTCCATGTAATTTTAGAACTACCTCAAAAAAAATAGTTTGTATTATACGTGTTAAAATTGGGTGAGAGAGCACAAAAATGGGCATATTTTATAAGCCTATCCATAATGACCAAGATAACATTCTTACCTTCAGAACAAGGAAACCCTATGATGAAATCCATGGAAAACTCCTTCCACCTTTGACTAAGAATCGCTAACAGTTGTAATAGACATGGGGCCTTAATTGTCTCACCTTTATTCTGTTGGCATATCAAGCATTCTACCACAAACTTTTGTACATATCCCTTGAGTCCTCAAAATAATTATTTATTAATTTTGTGATAATTTTTCAAGAACCTTGAGTGTCCCCCAGTTGGAGATGCATGCAATTCCATAAGAATATTATGCTTAATCTATCAATCTTTACACAAGTATAACCTACCCTTATACCATAAGACATTACCTTTCCATTAAAATTTTTTAGAGGCTAAATTACCTTGTAGGAGATTCTAAATTAGAACCTGTGTATCCTTGTCTTGCTCCTATTCTAACCTAGCTTCATCCATGCAATCTTCTTACAACATGGACATTGCATAAAGTAATGCTTCTATGGATGTATCCCATCTAGATAGTGCATTTGATACTACATTATATTTAACCTTCTTGTAGATGACTTAAAAATCACAACCCAACATTTTTGTTAGCCACTTTTGTTGTTCCTCAGATGATAATTTTTATTCCAAAAAGTATTTGAGACTATCATGATCCATTTTTAGCTTAAAGTATCTACCCATTAGATAGGGCCTCTATTATTTAACTGCATGAAGAATAACCATCATTTCTTTCTCATAGATACGTTTTTGTAGATTACTACCTTTGAATTGATGACTCTCAAATGAAATGTGTCTTCCTTCCTAAATTACTACTACTCCCAACCTAGATCTAGAAGCATCACATTCAATAGTGAATGTCTTTGAGAACTCTGGAGTAGCAAAAATGGAGTGGTGCACACAGCTACGTTTAGTTTCTCAAATGCTTTGGTGGTGGCATCATTCCAATGGAATGCATCCTTGATTATCAATGGAATGAGTGGTGTCGCTATGCTACCATAACCTTTCACAAATCTTTAGTAGTAACATGTTAGTCCTAAGAACCCTCAGAGGTTTTCGAGAGTTTTTGGCATGGGCCATTCCATCATACCTTTGATCTTCTAGGGATTAACTTTGACACCTTCATGGGAAAAAATGTGACCCAGGTACTCTACCCCCTATAATCCAAAATCACATTTGGATGGATTTGCATAAAGTTGAAGCTTCTCCAAAACTATCAACACCTATTTCACATGTTGCAGATGTGCTTCCCATGTCTGACTATAAATCATTATGTAATCAAAGAAAACTAGCACAAACTTCCTTAAAAAAGGCCTAAAATAGTGTTCATCTAGATCTAAAAGTAGATGGTGTATTTATAACACCAAAGGGCATTACCAAAAACTCATAATGGCCCTCATGCATTCTAAAAGTAGTTCTATGAACATCTTCATCCTTGATTCTAATTAGATGGTACCTTGAGTGAAGATCCAATTTTGTGAAATAATTAGCACCATGCAACTCATCAAGTAAATAATTGATTACTAAAATAAGAAACTTATCTCTAATGGTGTACTTGTTAAGTTCCATATAATCTGGGCACATCCTCTATGTGTCATCCTTCTTCTGCACCATGACCACTAGTGATGAATATGCACTTTGGCTATGCTTGATGATCCCTGCCTCTAGCGTCTCATCGGCTATCTTTTTAATTTTATTCTTCTATTCATATGGATATATATATGGTCTGATATTTGGTGGTTGACTCTATGGAAGTAGTTCAATGGCATAATCATGTTCTCTTTTTGGTGGAAGTCCTTTCGGCATGGCCCCAAAAATAGATGGGTGGTCATCAAGAATCATCTATAGATTAGGATGTGTAGACGCCTATGTGGGTTGAAATTTTATGGAACATAATCATTTAATAATTCTCTCTACCACATTTTTAGCATCTTGGTCATCTAATGTCAACTAATCAATTATGGAGATTTTGCCTATAATCCACATAGTTCAATTTTCCTGCCTTTAGAATGAAAGCACATGAATATTTATTGGAAGTTCATCTCAATGGTACCCAAGGTTGTGAGCCATTCGACTTCAAAAAAAATGTATGTGATACCCATGGGAATAGTAAATATAGGAGAATCAAGATTGTACTCACCCATAGCAAGATTAATAATATGGAATTTGCTTGAATAATTAATTAGACCACCATCTACAATCATGACCTGAAATTCTATTGCTAGGTAGATGAAATAGTTCAAGTGAGTGGCCAACTTATGGTTGATGAAGTTATGTGTGATCCATGAATCAATCAACACTATCACCTCCTATTTCTTGAGGAAACCCACCACCTTAAGAGTTTGTGGAGTGATAATACTTACAAGTGCATGACAAGATATTTTAGGTTAGGAATCTTTAGGTACATCCTCTATCTATTCCTCATCATCATTAGAAGCATCATCTTCTTCTTCATCTTCATTGGATCCCTCAATATATAATAACTTCTTCTCAGAACATCTATGTCCTTTGCTCCACTTGTTATCACAACTGAAACATAATCCTTTTACACACTTCTCTTCAATTTACTGAGGGGTCAATCTGTTAGGTGGAGGAAACGTTGGTGTCGATATGCTATGATCTTTGAAGTGAGTGAATGGCTACTTCTTATTGGCTATGAAATTTTCCTCAGATCTATGTACCATGATAATAGAATCAAAAATCTTAAGTGGATTAAACTTGCATACCTCATGCTGAATGTGGTCCTTAAGTCCACCCAAAAATAGGTCATTCAAGTTCCCCTTAGAAATTGTCTCCAAACATAAGGATAGGTTCTTAAAATGATGAATATAAGCTTTCATGTATCTAGTTTATCAAAAAAATTCTATTTGGCTAAAGTAATTCTCTTTCACACTATTGCCATAGTGTAATTGTATCTCCTCTATAAAAAATTAACCAGGTGATACTGAGAGTCATCTTTTTCTTTTGAGCACACAACCATCGATGCCAAATGAATTGATCAGGTTGAATATACAAAGATTTAATGGTAACCTTTTGTCCACCTAGGATATGATGTAGATCAAAAAAATCTCCATTTGTTTGATCCAATTGAGTGGAACGTTTCCATCAAATTTGTGCATATCCACCTTTAATAACAGGTTCCTCTGTAGCAATGTAGTTGGATCTAAAGTAGAATAGTTGGGAGAACCACCTTGGTAGGGTTGTGAAATAGTGATAGCTATATGATTTTACTAATTATTTTTCAAATCCGTCATGATATCTACCAAACTATCTTGTATGGATTTCATATTAGATTATATGCCTTGCACCTCACTTTTAATGCCTTGCACACTATAGTCAAGTTGGCTCACTTTGTGATCTATGTCAGAGAACCATGGTACAAAGGATATAGTAAATCACCCTTATAACTCCATATCTTCCTTTTTAGGAGTTTTACCTAGAGTTTTAACACCCTTTCCTTAGCCCTAAATTTATGGACCTGCCATAAAAGGGCTTTACAATGTTGACCCTGATTGGCACTTTTGACCCAACTTTGACCAAGGGATTTTGGACATATTTCACCCTAAAATCAAAACATAAAAATAACATACCCAAGCCAAATTTTTATAATCTTTCCAAAAATTTAAACAACTCAGAAAAATTCTTTGAATTGTGCATTAGAGAGCAATTTTATGAAAAACCCTAAAATGGAGATAACTTTTGCAAAATAGATCAAAATGAGCTGAAACTTTAATGGAATATTAATTTAATTATTTGTCACCTTAATTATAAAAATTTAATATAAATTTTAAACCATTTTTTAGATATATCCAAATTAAAAAATTTAGGGTTTCAGATATAAGATTGCCCAAATCGTAGCTCTGATACCACTTGTAATGAAATTAATTCAACAATAAAGCATAATAGAAGAAATAGATCCAAATATGACTGACATATATTAGAATATATGATAATAAACAATCCACTTTGAGGGGGCTACCTCCACAAGTTTCAATAAGAACATAATTTAGAATATGATGATAAACAATTACCCACTACCTCCTATATATAGTATATCTAGGCCATGGTTACTCCATAGGCCAACCTAATAACCAAATAAATGCATAGAGAAATTTTATATAACATCAAAGAGGGATAAGTAGGACATACGTCAGATATTCCTATCCTAATACATGTAATAGGTCAGGGGCATAGAAATCATTGCCTTTTGTTTAAACGATTTGTCATTATTACTTTTTTGATTCCTCCTCCATATGGATTTATAGTAAAAAAACATGAATGATAAAAGTGATAAACACAAATATGGTTTAGTATTTTATTATAGGATACATAATAACTAGAGGTTTTTAAATGTTATTGAATAACTATTCATTCCTATAAACTAGTATGTGATCTCAATAGTAACCACATGTGTGCTTAGTATGAGGGAAGAAGAAGCAAAATAATGGAGATTGAAAAGATCTGTGGGTATAGTGGTAAAATAAAAAATATGATTTATAATTTATCATAGGGTAAATATAGGGTATTAAATGGATGTGTTTTCTATAATGATGTCATAATAATAACTATCTTGATTTGAAGAAAATGACATAACAAGCATAATAAGGAAGTCCACTTAAAGAAATTATGAGACAAGATATGAAAGTAAAATTAAGCCATTAAACATGATATTAAAAGAGAAAATAATTTATAATAAACCATGAGAAATAAATTAATCCATGATACATTAGATTAATAAGAAGAAAGTAATCCATGAAAATGAATTTAATTAATAAGACATGTTTAAATGGTAAGTGAAACATAAGATTCATATATGCTCATAAATAAAATTGAAATCATGTAGTAGTATAATGAAAAATGTGATGAAACACCATGATGCGTTAAAACATACCAATAAATCTCTTAGAAAATATCATCTATAACATCCAATATGTCCTTGTGTATGTAGATTATGATGTTGATTAGAGTCTCATCAATCTTTTTAGAAAGTCATGAAAAGACATCTTGACATATCATTTATAGATATGGTAGGTATGCTAAAATAATAATGATTTTCATGAGGCTTCTTCTATATGGGATAGTCAATTCAAGGAAATTATGTCAAAGTATGAATAATATTCTTAGCTTTTTTAAGATATGGAGGCTATGGAGAAGGTGAAACCTTTATCTTTAAATGTCCTAGAGAATGATCCTAAGATGATGAAGGTGAAGGCCATGTAAATTCATTGAAGCTTTGGTAAATAACTCAAAATCTATCTTTATGGTGTGTAATACACTGATGTGAAAGCTAATATACTTCCCCATATTTAGGGATGTATTATGAAAGTATCTAAGGAAGTGGTAAGATCTTTTTTATATAATGTGACTTATCTAGATGAAGTGTAAAAATGTACTACCAAAGTTATCAATAATGAGTAGAAGAATGATTACATGTACCATGAAAATATGTACCTATAGTAGAAGATGGTGAAATTTGTCTATCTATAAGATAATTATAACTTGAGGCTTATTTTTATTTATGTGTATGACAATCCTTAGACCAATGACCTATAACTCTATTGATATCAAAATAAGGCTCATTTTCTCATTGTGATAGTAGAATATTAGCTTAGTCAAAGGTAGTATGACATCACCACTAGGAAGAAAAGTTGGAATAAGAACATGGCTATCATAGGTTATCACAATATAAGGTCATAATAGTTTGGTGTAATGTAATTAACATCTCTAGAAGGTGTAAGTTGGAACGGTCATGGTATCTAGTGAATCTATAATGTATTATCATAACATGGTCTATAAGCATACTCCAAAGAGGCTCAGTAGTAATTGTATGAGTAGTGTGTTTGTGTGTGTGTGTGTGTGTGTGTGTGTGTGTGTGTGTGTGTGTGTGTGTGTGTGTGTGTGTGTGTGTGTGTGTGTGTGTGTGTTACATCTCACACCTATGAACATTAGAAGAAGAACTAATATAATTAACTATAAAAGAAGGAAATACATGAAAATAACTAACAAAATGTTGTATAAAAGTAAAATATGTAAGTATCTTTACATTTTTAGCTCAAGAAAATCTAACTAAAAATGGATCATCTAAGGAATAATCATCATCATAATGATGACTATGAATATCAATAGTACATGTGTCAATGAATTTATTAGTCGAGGAGGTATGTTGGACGGATTTTTTTGTTTTTATTAGAGTAACCAAAATTTAATCTTATGGTTTTTTATAAGATCAAGGTCATCAAGGAGGATTTAATTTATGGATTATGTTAGGGGAGATATTCAAAGTTTTTATTTTTAAAATGATCTCATTTGTTTCATTATCATCTCAATCTATAAGATTAGGCGGTATGTTTCCTATCAATTTAGAATGACCATTGTATGCTCTATTAGAGTTGATGGTATAATTAAAGCATTACAATTAACAAAATGGGATGATAAGTAAAGGTTTGAGGATAGGTATTTTAAAAACACCTCTTTCTTGGAATTGTTCAAAATTACAAGGATTGTTATCTCCTTGAATCTTGTATATAACGCCATTATAAGGATATTTAAAACATTGAAATGCTGAAAAAGGATACTTATCTCATATGATGTGTCCAAAGTTGACCAATTAAAATTTTATACAAAAGTGGAAAGTCAAACATCATCAATTTGATGTGTAATGTGATAGGGGTATGGTGATAGGGATCCAAACACAACCTAAAGTGGGAATTTGTCTTATACAATATCCTTCACATGTAGTTTGAGATAATTTGAGGTTACATTCAGAGCATCCAAGTGTTTTAATACAATCAAGGTAAGCCACACAAGTACTTGAAACTTTATAAATTAATGCATGTTTAAATTTGATATATCCTATTTAGAAACTAATTAACAATGGAGGATCATCCACATAAATCAATACATAATCAAAAATCATGGAAGAGATAAGAAATATAAGTAAAATAGAGGTTTATAATGTTTCATCAATTTGGATATGCATTTCTTCACATTGCTAAAGGATGTTATCTTCAAATCCTTAAAAAGTAGCTTATTTCTCAATAGGTGGGTATGAGGGATTTTAATTTCAAATAAGTGTTACATTAAACAACTATGATGATGAGAAGTTATCCTAAGTTATAAGAAATGTATTTGTGATTGGGAATGTGAAAGTTCAATTATAGGACTCCATTCATCATATCATGTTTGAATTTTATCACATAAAGGTGCATAGTGTTGTAGGATATCCTTTGAAGGTGTAGGGAAAGTGAATTAAAATTGGTTTTGATAAGGTGTGTTTATGATATCTTTATTTAATGTGTGTTGATTGTTTAAGTAATTGTTTGTTTCATGTGTTTGATAGAAAGAAGTAGCAATAGAAAAATGTTTTGGAATTTACAATTTAGGTGTCTTAGTTAGAGTGGTAGAACATATATCAATAGTATGTGAGGTATTGTGTATTTTCATTGTCATATTTGATACTTGTAGGTATGTTGAATTTTTTTAAATTGGTTCCTAATTCCCAAATTCCATGAGACGGGATGGATAAGAGTCATTAAAAATGCACAATTTTGTGAAATTATAATGGTTGAAGGATGGATAATGATCAATATGGGAAACTAATCTCCTCATATTATTCATTTTGGTATTATGAGGTTGTTTAGTGTTATCTTAGTGGTTAGGAATTGGATACTTATAAATAACTAAGTGAATATTGGCTTGGTTTAAGTATTCATGTCTACTTTTTGTTTAATGAGCCTTAACTATTATTTTATAAGCTTGTTGATGTGTACATATGAGTGATTCATGTTAAAAGTGAGGTCAAGGAGATAATCTATATTTCATTGGTGATAAGTTTCATGAGAATGTACAAACATTATATGAAATAAAAAAAAATTGTGTGGATCATACCAATTTTTGTATTGCACATAGGATTGATATATTTTAGGGAAGGTCATGGAAGATGCTTCTAAATTTATACTAAGGAATGTAATTTATCAACATCTACATTATAAACTAGAGAAAATGTTGAAATATGATGTGAATTATTGATAATCAACATTGAATGATTAGGATCCATTGTATTTATTAAAATAATGGCTTGAATAGTATGTATTGAATCATAGGTATCTATAACACCATCATTAGTTACATGTAAATTTTTATCTTCCATGAGTATTTGTGTCCCAATTGGAGGGTGTGAAGGCTCAAATTTTTTTATAAGGAAATATTTATGTTTATCTTGATTAAGGGCTTATTCAAAATATTTTTGAGAAAGAGTCCTCACATGATATTGTACTTTGGAATGAAGAGCATTAGTGAATAAGATAAAGATATTCTCATCTAGAATTTTATGATCAACTTTGTTAAACAAAGATATCCATAATTTGATGAAAAATTGTGTCATTTCAGTTTCTAATTATTTATAATTGATAAAATGATCTGAGTTGTTTTCAATAAGATCACTAGTTTGGAATTATTAAACCAATGCATTAACTCAGTCTTCCAAACTAGTTATAGATTGAATTTTAAGTTGATCATACCAATATAAATCATCACCTAAAAAGGTTTTATCTAAGTGTTTGGTTGCATCAAATGCATTAAGTTTAACCTAATATTTGTATAAATTTCCAAAATTTTTCAAATGGAAAGTTAGATTAGTGAAGCCATTATAAGTGATGGTGGGAATTATGCCACTTATGTCATTGTTTGCAATTTGAGGGACTAGAAGTTCATTTTTTTATTTTTTTATAATTTAAATGAGCAAGGGTTATGGTACAAGATTACCATGTGCATCTCTAGGGGGGATGGGATTGGGGGTAATCGGGTTTATATTCCCCATTGATTAAGATGAGGTTGGTTTTAGAAATAAATTAATTGATTTTGTGTTTGCATCATTTGGTTGGCACTATTAATATAATTAGTCATTTGATTTAGAATTTAAAATAAAATTTGGTTAGTTTTAGTTATATTTTGACTAGTAGAAGTTACAGGAGATGTGTTGGTATTATTTGAGGCAGTAATAGTTTAGGATGTACTAGTAGTGTGAGATGCACTAGTATTTATATGGCATTACGTATTAGAGTTGGTATTTTGCATAGACTCACTATAAGTCACACCTACCATGTTTTTAGAAATAATACTGATGGAAGTGGAAGAATTCAAGGAGTATGATGTCATGCTAGTAGAGGGAGGTAGGAGAGAAGGGAAAGATGTGTTATAATTAATAAAATGACTTGCCACAAATATTATAGAAAATGTAAGTGAAGGTGAATGGGGTTATCCAGTATGAGGTCCCATCATGAGGTGATAAATGAATATATGATCCTTCACTTGATATTGAGGGTTTTGATTCATTAAGAGGATCAATTAAACCATATATTCAAGGTCACTTTCATCCTCTACCTTTGTAGGAATAAATGATTAATTACAATAAAATAGGGAGGACTCCCATAATTAGTATTTATAGTAATAACATGGATATTATTATGTCTTGGATTAGTTATCACAAAATGTGTTTGAGAGAATTTATGAGGATTAGTGAAGCTCATCATGTTAGTTTCATTTTCCTCTATTACATTCGTAAACCAATGTTTTAGGATGAAAAAGATGATTTAAACCCTTACTATGGAAATGATAAACTTAGAGGTTGAAAATGAATATGATTGAGCTACTTTTTATAGTAAGGGTAACAAAAAATAATACAATCTTAGTAGGTTAAGTTAACAAATCTAGTGAGATAAATAGGAAAATAGAAGAATCTAGAATCAAATGAAGTCAATTTGGTCAACTGGGTTGGATAAATAAAAAATAAGAATATACTATAATCAACTAAGTCGAGTTGATTGACTGAGTTGAATAAATAGAAAAATAAAATAGTCTATAATAGAGTAGGTCAAGCTAGTTGATTGATTTGAATAATTAAGAAAATAGAATAGTTTGTAATAAACTGGGTAAAGTTAGTCAATTTTATTAAATAAATATACAAATAATAGCCTATAATATACTAGGTTGAGCAAGTAAATAAACTTATATAGTCTATAAAAATTTTAATGGTATGAATTTGGATGATTTAGTGTTGAAAATAAAAAAGAAAGATAAGAACATAATAAATTAGGTTGAGCTACTTGATATAGTTACAACACAAAGAATGAAATTTTTGATGTGGTTCTTATGCACAACATAATTGAATGAGGTAGCCTATAATATCTTATGATATCAATGGAGGTAAACTTCAATCCAGGTCATGAGTTGTAGGTATACAGTTTTTTGACAACCTATTGATGGAATAGTGGGTAGGGCATGTGAGTTATTGACAATTTTTTAGGATGGAGGTGTGGTTCCTAATAAGGGTACTGAATCTCTATGTGAGTTGGATGGGAAGCTAGTTGCTAATCTAGAGTGGGTAAATCTCAAAAAAAACCAAAAAGTAGGGAAAGGTAAGGCAAAAAATAAGGATTTATGGTTTTAAGGAACTACTTCCCTAGTTGGTTTCTAAAAGTACAAGTGCTCTCGAAACCTATGCTTATTGATAGAAACAATTACACACACATAATAAGACATGGCTAAGAAGTCTAAGGAGATAATGATGTAGGAAATTCACAAGCCTCAGACAAAGGTTATTCATTTTAGTGTAGCTATTGCACTCTCTTTCTCAAAAGATTATGACCCAGGATAGTGAAGTATTTGAGGAAGCTTTGACATACACACACACAAAACTACATTAAATAAATCACTAGTACACATTCAAAATTATGAATCAAATAACTTGAATATCTTAAATAATATATTTTACCAATATATTAATAGTTATTTCACATCTACAAATCAGTACATCAGTCAAAATAATCAAGAATCGATTCAAAACTATTACACACTAAAGATTATTGAATCATACAAATAATAAAGTAAAAACTAATTACACAAAAATTGGAAAGAAAATGTGCAAACACAATCACAGATGATAAAAGTTGATGTTGCTCTTGTATTCAAAATTATTTGAAAAAAATCCAAATTAGATTATAATTATTTATATAGACATGTGAAAGGGGTTAACTCATCCTCTAAGCTCATGCAAGGTCATTATATGTGATATTCAAAACCTGAGTTCAAATGTTTTTGAAAACCATGTAAGGGTCCAATTAAAGTTATAGGTTTAAACTAGCCTTTGAAAACTCTATGCAATATGTGCATATGTTTAAAGGCACTTTTTAAAATTATATCTCAAACTACATGATAATACCTCCTTTTATAAGTTATGAAAATAACCTATTGATATTTCACATTAGTTGCCTTGAAATGGATCTCACACATATGTCCAAGATTATTTATGCTTTGCCAATGTTTTAGAACCAATGACATAATTATAACCTAAAAATAACTATGTTGCATGTCACCCATGACTTTATATAATATCCCTTTATAATGATTTATAAGGTACTTATCTTGAAATATTTAACAGTGTTGACTTTAATTTACCTTTAAGGTGTCATGTAACTACAACCTTCTTACATTCTGACACCTAATCTATACTTTTATATTCACATGCATGTTCATATTCCTGATTTAGCTTAATTGTGCGACCCAATGGCCATCGATAAATATAGATCAAGTGTAAAAAATATCTACATACTCTATCCATGTCATTTTGTTTTTTATCTTTCAATATGTCACTGTTGTCCTAAGATATGTGTCAAAATTTGATTCAGCCTAGACCTTTAAAAAGTGCATTGTCAACTCACACCATTTGATCCTCTGTATAATAGAACATGATCATTCCATTTGGTATCTCTTTGAGGCCTCTATGCTCTTTCTAGTCCTAGTTTTAATGTTTTTAGGCCACTTGGTAGCTCAACACTTATTTCAGGACCTTTGAATTTTCCACATTGGTCAAGAACCATCAATTATTTGTGATCAAGTTAAGGTATCTCATTAGATCTTAGTGATTCAACTCATTGAATCCTATGATCTTGACACTTATCACATCTTTATTCCTTTGAAAATTTTCTATCAATCTTGCACCATTGAATCAATTATACAAATCAACACTCTTTATTAATATGAATGGTCCCATTAACCTTTGAATCCAAAATAGCTAATTTATGAGCTTAAATTTGACATCCATAAGACCATCAATGACATCCTTGTGATAATCAATTAAGTTTAGATGACTGTCACATGTTAATCCCCTATCATTTTCTTGTTAATTTTAGATTTGATGGTCACATGAACTTTAAATATGTCCTCATGACCATCAATGACATGCATGCAACCGTCAGTATTTTAAACATGTGCCTTTTATCTTTGAGCATAATTTTAACAATCATGTGACTTTAAAAAGATGTCCACATGACCATAAAATTGATTTAACTCCCTTTGATCTTGACACTTATCATTTCCTAGTTCACTCTTCTCACTTAGCAGTTATTATAGGATTTCTAAAATATTTGTACTAGGCTCCCTACTTCTTCCCATGGGTTTTTTGATCAATGTACTAAGCTCCCACAGTGGTGACACTTGTCGTCCTTGTGGATCTCAGTAGGTCCTTTGAATTTTCAATAATTTCTCTCACTTTGTTTGATCAACCAAGCCCAAATTAACATGGTAAGTTAGATATATAGGCATAAAAAAAGACATAAGTTAATATAAATGACCTTGCATAAAAAACATTATATCCTAAGGTCTTATTTGTATTGATAAATATGATCTATACCTGGGCTTAGAATATATAAAAGCTCCCTTGAATTAATTTCAAACTTGCATAAATCATAAGATATAAAAAGGACCAAGTATATATATTTTTGGCCTAAGGTCTTAGTATTAATAAAATATGATTGCAACCTAAGACAAAATCTTAAATGAAGCTCAAAAAATAATAAAATACTTTCTTTGCAAGGATACTACTTGACAATTATGTGGGATTTTTAGTCTATTGATATTGGTAGTGGGGTATTATTGTGGACATTTTATGTAGGGGAATTATTTTGGGGATCCTAATTTCATTGAATAGAATTTATGAAACAAAAATTCCAAAGGAATTACATTTTTTTCAAATAAAATGTCTGAGATCTAATGTTTGAAGGAATTACATTTTCATCAAACAAAATTTTTGAGATACAAAGTCTAAAGGAATTTCATTTTTGTCAAACAAAATGTTTGAGACAAAACTTTTGAAGGAATTATATTGGACAAAAATGCCTAAAATAATTAGTCCAAGATAAAAAGTCTTGAAGGATAGGCTCATAGGGAAAAATTCCAAGGGATAAAATCTTTAAAGGGTCATTTCAAAAACTCTGAAGGGTATGTTTCCAAAAATTTGTAAGGTAATTTTTGAAGGGCTAAGACTAAGGACATAATTCCTAAAGAATCATTTTTGTAGGACAAAGGTATGGGATAAAAGTCTTAAAGGGTCACTACAATAAATTTCAAGGATCTACTTCATAGGAAAAAGTGCCCATGAGAAAATTTTTGAAGGGTCTAATTCATAAGACAAATGTTTGGGATATAAGTCCTGAAGGGTAGGTTGCACAAAGACAAAAGGGTAAGTTTAAAAGGACCAAAGGGTAGGTCATTTTCTTAGGGAAAATGTACACAAAAAAAATCCCATAGATCCAATTCTATTTAGGGAATTGTTATAGACAAAATGTCTATAGCAATTTTCCATAAAAACATAAGTCTATGACAAATATACTGTGGCAAAAAACCTGACAAAGACAAAGTTATTTGATAAAAATTTTCAATAAAGATAAGTTGGACAAAATACCTAAATGAATTACTTCTAATAGAATAATCTTAATATAAATAACCTAAAAAAGATTACCAAAAGCTATACAATTAGTCAATGAAAAAACAATACCAATGCTACTTTGCCAAATTACGAAAAGCCCAATAATCAATCTTCTATGATATTTTTCATAAACATATAGAAAAGGGTTTCAAATTTAAGACCATAGTTAAAAAAAGTGGTTCCTCACTTTCAATTGAAGGAAGGGGGATGTTGGGTATAATAAATAGTGACTTACAGGGGAAATACTCTTGAGTTTTCAAGAACCCATAACTCTAGTTTGCAATCATAAATTAATCATGAAGTGTGCCATATAAGAATACATAAATCAAAAACATAAAATATAATCCTAAGTTAATTCACACAACATACTTGCCTTCTAATTTCTTGGATATGTGTGTTTCAAACATGTATTTTATTTAACCCTTGTTGAGATGAATTTTTCAAAGGCTTGATGAAATTATAGGTTTCATTCTAGTATATATTAAAGCTCAAAAATAAGGGAAGTTCGAGCATTGCTCTACTACTAGCCAAACATCCATATCCCTGATAGAGATACCTTAGCTCCTTGTCTTCTTTTTCCACTATTTTTTTTATCATGATGTATGGTACATTTAACTTATTTCATCATGGCATTCTTTTGATTTTATTTAGATTTTCATTTGTTCTTTTGAACTCATTGGTTCTTTCTTATTTTATTCTTCTTTTATTTATTTATTATTCAATTACGAAAGAAGAGATGGAACCCTAATGATCTGGTATAATTATAAAACAAATCATTACTAGAACATCCATGCTAGCTACACCTATACCCAAAATTATCACTTCCAATAGGTATTTAATGTGATAAGTATTTTTGATCCAATAAAATAAGAAAACTTTATAAATTTGTATGGATTACTCTAAGAGAAAATTCCACATCCATGGTAAAATTATTCAATTGTGACACCATTCATAATAATCCATGATTACCTACCTTCATGCTAAAGACTCAAAAACATAGAAATACATCTAATCTGTAAACTAGTCCTAAATTGCATAATTTTCAATTTCCCCTCTTTCCTACAAGTCATAAGCTTAGTTGGTTTGGATTTTTCATTTAGTTATAGTTAGATAAAACATAATTTTTATCATCATAGAAATCAAACAATAACTGATCTAAGAAAACAAGGAACCTAAATTTAAAAAGTAGGAAATCTAATCTAAGAAAGCAAAATACTGAAAGCAAAAAAGATTAGTCTAGAAAGTAGGAAACTAACATATGAAAGCAAGAAATTAAAAGAAGAAAAGATTAATCTAGAAACCAATAAACTAATATATAAAATAAATAAATCTAATCTAATAAATCAATAAATTTAATATATTCCTATATCTGTGCTCATATATCCCTCATTACTCAGTAACATCAATAGATGACATAGCCTTGAAATAATGCTTCAAGAATTATTGGTTGACTAGATATGTAAGCTGATTGACTTAGAGGTCATTCAAATTAAATGTGTTATCACCCATGATCTCTAAAATCTTGTATGGTCCAATCCATAGTGGGGAGAACTTGTTATCTTGTCCTTTTTTCTCGTTGAATTTATCCCAAAGTAGCACTAGATCTAAAATCCTAAATGCTTTAACTTTTGATCTCTTATAAAACCACATCTTTGTGTTTTTTGAATGTATGTAAGGTATTATTCTTTGAATATTCCACTTTTATTATGTCTAGTAATGTTTATTTTGCTTTATCACTCAATTCCATGTAGTCTTACATGAACTGATAAGTGGGTAACTTCAAGATAATTAGGAATATTGGTTTGCATCAATACACCAGTAGCTAGGGTAATGATTTAAGGGATTGTTTGTATCTTTGTTGGTCTATCCAATGAGAATACATCAATAAGTTGATCCAATCCTTGGGACTTATCCCCTGTTGATTTATTAATTACATATATCAATTTTTTGTTCATTGATTCTGCCAATCCATTTCCTAGAGGTTAATGATTAGAAGCTAACCTAATAATAATCTAGTTGTCATATACCCACTCAGTAGATTATATTGATATGAAATCTGGTCCATTGTCATAAACTAAATAAATGGGTGTGCCAAATTTGGTTTTTATGTGTTCCTCTAAGAAGTGGATCACATCTTATGCTCTGTAATTATTTGTGGCTATGGGTTTAATCCATCTAGTGCAATAGTCCATGGTTGTGAGCATGAATTTATGGAATACTAAGGAATCTGGGTTGATAAAACCAATGAATTTTAAACCCTAATTATTAAATGGCCTTCCTTCAATAAATGGATGTAAAGGTATTATTATGTGTGCTTTTCTATTGGCTACAACTTAGAATTCATGGCATGTTCTGACGTGAGTATCAGATTGTTTTAATACTTCTGGCCAATAGTAGACCATTATTAAGATCTTATGGGTAGTGGTATTTCTAGAAGGATGACCACTACTTATCTTCTAATGTAATTTATCTAATATTTCTTTAGCTTCATCTTCAAATACACACCTCAGATAAATATGTTTATAATTTCTTATGTAGAGGACTCCCTTCTTGATCACGTAATGAGAAACTTTGAGCCTAAAAGCTCTTCTCTTCTCTCTATTTAGATTTAGGGAAAAGTTTATTGTAAGTAAATACTTTATTAAATCATTATACCATTCTCCTTTAGGTACTTGAGCTTCACATACCTCTTCAATAGTGATGCATGGACCTAGTTCAATCATAATCTAAGTTATGTCTTGATCTTGAGTGATCTTTACTGGCTTGATCTCTATGTTTTATTCTTATTGTTTGGCCATCCATTTACCCCAATGTTCTTCTACCTCATTCTATGATAGGGTGATCTTGACTACTAAATTAGGTAAAATGGTGATGGTTTTATTCCTCAAATTATAATGCCAAAAATTCTTCATGGCTTTGACAAGGGCAAAAAATAATTTATCAATCATAGAATATCTAAGTTATGCATCTTTCATATTTGTGCTTATGAATGCAATCAGATTCTCAATCTTGTCATTCTTTTATGTGATGATAGTTGCAATCGTATGTTTTGAAGTAAATGAATATAAGTATAAACCCTTAGTAAAATTTGGATTGATTAATATTAGATCCTCTGATATAACATATTTAATATCTTAGAAGGATTGTTGAGCTTCAAATATCCATTCTATTTTAGCATCATGCTTAAGCATGGTGTTCAAAGGTTGAATGATTTTTACAAATCTTGAGATAAACTTTTTCACAAAGTTAATCTTTTTGAATAATGATTTAATCTCCTTCATGTTTTTTGGTGGCTAAATTTTTGAAATTTCCTAAATTCTATCTATATCAATGGTGATCCAATCCTTGGTGATGATATGCCTCAAAATCTTTCCTTTAATCACTCTGAATATGCTCTTTTTTGGGTTTAATGAAATATCAAACCTTCTACATCTCTCAAATATGGATTATAGATAACTTATGTAATCCTTCTAATTATTTGAAAACATTCTAAGATCATCCATGTAGATGATTATGTATTTTCTTATCAGTCCTTTGAATGTGTGATCCATGGCATGTTGAAAGGTCACTCTTGCATTTATTAGGCCAAATAGAATTCTCTTATATACATAATGATTTATTATTTTTATGTAAATTATTTTTTAATTCCTAAATAATAGAAGGGTCTGAGTAGGAGAAAACTAATAAATGATATTCTAAATTAAAGCTACTAATTTATGAAATTTAATAGAAATTTGACCTTTTCTAAAAATGAAAGTGAGAAAGAGAGAAAAATAAACTTATCTTATTTTAAACTGATCTGACTGAGATAAGGTCTAGAAATTTATGTGAGATCTTGGGACACTTTTGAAAATAGGATTCTAAACTTTATTTCTTGATTTGATAGGAGCGCTAAAACTAGACACCCTAGGCTCGAGTGTTATAGTCCATCCCTAGTGCTATTGTCTTAATGATATAAGCTTTCTAGGTTTTGTTCACCTAGTCAGTGTGAGACTGTGTACTAAATTTAAAATCCTCATTATTAATATAACTCTTTGTAGAGCTAATTTTATATGTCTATGTATTCTATGCACTTGAATAAAAACATTGTAGAGCTAATACATGGGCACACTACCTACATACAAATACTTTGAGGAGGTATCAACCCATATTTATTTCTCCATTTAAGAGTGATTGGTGTAATAGTGAATGAAAATACAATAAATCTAAAAACTATGTGTGTTTGAGATGATTAGGGGCTGGTGTAAGGACTTGAATTGGCTTGAAAGTTTATAGGCTAGTTGTATGTAGACAATAGAGAAGATTTATTTAGTGTTCTTACATGTATTCTTTCTTTATTTAGTGATATTTACCAACCTTTTCCAAATGATCTTTGAATGGGATTTTATATGGATATATTATTCATGAGTTGGATGAAAGTGGACTAGGCTAACATAATGAGCAAGAGGAATTAGGGAAAAAAGATAATCTAGGCTCAAATTATGATTGGATAGGAATTTTGGATAGGGGACATCATAGGGTCTAGTTTTATATTCAAACTTTTGTGTTATTTTCTTAAGTATATGGGACCTAGGGGTGGATTAGTCATGAAGAGAAGGCCCTGAATCAAGTGGGATCAAGTCTAGAAGGCTGCAAATGACTAGAAATCAATGAAAACAAGCCTAAGAGGGTTATGAGAGAATGCAAGAGGTACATAAGGATTAGGTTTCATTAGCCATGTTAAATTTTCCAATATTTGCATTTTATATGACTACATTTGCCACTTTTTATTCTAGTGATGCAGTAAAGCGAAATACTTGGATAAAGGAAAATAAAATGCATACATGAACTCACCTAAAATGTGAAGCCCATGAAGCTATGTGATTATAAGTAATGTTGGATAGTTTATAGAGAGAACATTGTGCAAGTATGAATCAATTATGAAAACCAATACAAAACCTATTGTGATGTTGAATATGGATGACTAACACTAGATGTGTTAGATGATGTTGTATCAAAAGTTGTATCATGAATGGAGTTGAGTGCTCAATTCCCTAAAAAGTGGCTCAAGAATGCAAAGGTTAGCCCTTTGTCTCCATCATCACCTTCTAAGTTAATCTAGGTGATCCTATGTGTGTTAATGAATATTTGGATTGTGTGTCTAATCCCTCTAAATAGGTGGCTCAAGAATACAAAGCTTTGCTCTTTGGATCCATTGTTGCCTTGTGAAGTGAAGTTATGAACTAATACTAGTATGAAGAATTATGTCATATGAGATGTCTTTTGAATCCCATGAATGATCTAGAAATATGATAATGTGGTGTGCATAGTCTAATGTGTACTATAAACTAGGCCAATGTTGGCTAACTAGAAAAAGATGGAGATTAGGCTTGTATGAAAGCCACTCCAAAACTAAAAATTTGGCTTATGTGGAAGCCACTTGAGAACTCAATAATGTGAAAGTTAGGCTTGTATTAAATCCTCTAAAAAATTATTCCAATCACTTGTATATGGATTAATGCATGTAGCTATTAGGAATACCTAGGTAATGTTGAACTCAAAAAGAAAAGAAGCAAAAGCGGTGTGTAATTTGCCCCTGATCATTGGTGTTTAAAACATGGATTCTGATCTAGAAGTTATACCAACTACTGTATCTAAAAATAAAAGTGAGAACCAATCATTTCATGCATGTTACCCCTATGTCTATATTCTCTAAGAAACATGTATTGAAAACTACTAATTCTAAACTAGTTTGATTGTATATAACTGTAGCTGAACCTACTTTTATGGATTCTTTTGGAAAATTTGGATTTTCTATTGTTTAGATAGGAGCACCAAAATAGGATAACCTAGTATTTAGTGCTATATTCCAACCTTAGCATTATTGTCTTAATCTAAAATTGATCACTATTCTAGATTCTTGACTATTTGTTTGGTTTGTTCTAAGTGGTTTGATGACTGGTTGCTATTTTGGTTGTTTTAAAACTAGATTTTTTATTGATGGGATATTTTATCTCTATATAAAAACCCATATTTTTCCCCCCTCTTCTGAGGGTAGGAAATAGGTACCCTATAATGACTACCCTTAGAAGAAGAATCCCTGCAAGTGTGTTAAGCTATAAATATACATGATATAGTAATGATAATCAATAAGATACCTCAAGATATAGCATGGCTTGAATTTAAATATTGTTAGATCAATAGGGGTATTCCTATATAGATATAATAATGTAAGAACATGTGTAATGTACTAGAATTGAATTAAAACTATAAATGCTAGTTTTTAGTTTCTTAGTTGTTAGTTGGAGGGATGGAGTATGATATACATCATGGCATCTAATAGAATAGGAAAATTTATGATATAGATCATGGAATTGCAACAATTAAGAAGCAATCAAGTAACAAGCACACAAAATAAGAATCAAGAAGAATACAAGGGGGTCTAAGGGGCCACACAAACAAGGGACATGGGCACATGTTACATAAACTAGAAAGCAAGCATAGAAGGCATGTTCAAATGCCATATACACATAGAAGTGGAGAAATTAAAGTTGGCACAAGGGACATAGACACATAAAATAGTACAAATAAAGGACATTAGAAAATTTCTTAAGGTACACACCTTAATATAATCAAAGGACATTGGTAAATTTCCTAAGGTACATATAGGAGACAAATAGGGATTGGCAATGCAATCATATCAAGCTACGCTAAGAAAGAAGATAAAACATGTAAATATTGGAGATATACAATCACATATAACTAATCAAAACAAGAGGGAAAGTATGTAAGACATGTTTAGTATAAGAATAGGTATATGCTAAGAAATACACAAGTGTTAGATGTTAATGATATGTCGATAAATTAATCTATGTAAGCTAGTAGATAATATACATCAACATAATAACATAGTGTGGAGTGTAGGAATGACATAGCCTAGATGGTATAGTCATGTAGAAGATGCCCCAAATGGGCATGTGTATTTAGGTGTGTTTTGAATGTAGAAGTAGTAATTCCCCCTCAATGGATAAACTAAAGTAATCAAGTAGTTATATTTCACTACACACACTCACAAAATATCAAGTGAAACATGGAATAGTAAATGTAAGTCCTAGCATAGTAGTAGCAATGTAAAGCATGGATGATCCATAAAATGAAAATTTTAAATTATTTTTGACATATTTGAATGTTTTTATATTTTTTTTAATGTTATATTATTTTTGTATTTTAGAATTATTTGATCTATGTACAATTAATCATAAAAAACTATGTAAAATCAATGTTGAGGAGAAATGATACTAATTGATGAGTCTCATGTGAGACTCCCTATCATGGTGTCCTGTATTAAGGAGTGGAATCATGTGTGATCATGAAGAAAGATGAAAATGTTGAGATTGTGTCTCTAAAATCTGTGTTATAAGTGTTTTGAAATATCTAAAGTAGAAATTGAATTTGGGGTCCCTCTATAACTTTGAGAAGTGGATTCAACTATAGGGCTCTTAAGGACCCATCTAGAAGTAGGATAAGCTCTCTAAACATGTGTTATATGTGTAGATCCATGAGATCTCAATGAGACTACCCTAGGTGTGAATATTGTATGTATAAGCTATATAGAATCATGAAGTGGTGTAGGTGTATGAACCCTCTATATTGGAGGTTCATGCCTCACCTATGTCTAGATTTGAACTATAGTAGGAACTATAACTAGAATAAAAACTAAAACTAGTGGCAAAACTAAAACTAGGGGTGAAACTAAAATTGGTGGAAAAACTAAAACTAGTGACTAAAAAGTAGATAATGGCTCTGAAGTGGTGAATGGTAACTTATATGTAACTCCTACTATAATAACCTAATTACTGTGAATGAATTTCATGTATATATAAACTATATAAGGTACTACTTTGAGTTTTTAAATCCTTGGTTGACCAAGTAACATATAAAATACTCTTGCACTAGGAGCTATAGTGAATGGTGTGGAAACATGTGTAGGACCAGCCTATAGACAAAGTACTATATCTCCCAATAAACTCTATATATGCCCACTAAAACCAATAATAACTATGTCAATCAAAGGCTACTGCAAGAATAATGCTATGGTAAAGCACCCAAAATAGGTGAAAAACAAGGAGTCAGGGAACAAAAAGAGTGAATGTGTTACTGAGAAAGGTAAAATCAAGATCCCTAGTACTAAAAAGTAGATTGTAGAAGAAGATATGGAATGGGAGAGAATTGATAAACCCAGTGAGGAAAACTTGGAGGAAGAAGAAGGAACTAAAAGTCGGGCTACAAACTCTAATGAGGAAGAAGAATGTCCTGAGAAGAATGAAAAAAAAGATGTCAACACAGAGGAGGATTCTACAAACAAAACTGAAGACACTGAGGAAAATCAAAAAGTGGCAGAGTTTCATTTTGTCCAGGATGACCCTGTTGAGGACCCAGCATCAAAGAATGCAAAGGAAACTACAGGGCAGGATGATAATCAAGATATGGATATGGAAATTCAAAATGGAATTAAAGAGTGGGAACATAAGGGTCAAGAGGATATCACTGAAGAAGATAGGAACAGTCCTAATAAAAATTTTGAGGAATGGAGGGGGAAAGAACAGAATGATGAAACACATAAACCAATGAACTGGGTTAATTGCAAAGCAGAGGCATCTTCCCAATTTTATTCTTGGATGGGCAGGGAGATTATGAACCTCAAAAGGAAAGTGGAATCTATGGAAGATACCCTGAAAGAGGTATGGAACAAAATTAATAATATGGATAATCAAATAGGAGAGATCCCAGCCAAGCTTAAAGCCTATGAGAAAAACCTTTGGGAACTAATTAAGGACAATAGAATGAAAATGGAGGAAGCTACGACCAATATTTGTGCTGCTGCTGACAATATTGGTAAAAGAGCCAGTGAGGAGACTAAAGCCTTGGAGGGACCAAACAAAAGAATGAGACAAAGTTATAGAAAGAAGGTAACACAAAAAGGAGCAATGCTGATGGAAACCACTACCCAGGATACTGTTCTGAAAGAAAAAGAAACCATGAAAATTATATTGGAACTGGATGAATAATCTGGTTCCTCTTGTTGGTTAAGAATCTGGTCTAGTTCTTTGTTTTCTTATTGTCTTCCTTTGTCTTAGGTGCTGCCAGATCTCTGTTTATCTGGGTTGTGACCAGTAGTCTTTCCGGTGGTTTCAGGTCCATTAAAAACCTATTTTTTGCTACTTCCTTGTAGTAGTTTTTAGACTTTGTCTGTGTTTATGGATGCTCTATCTTTTTTCCTTATACTAGGGTTTTGAGGCCCCTTCAAAACTTGCTTTTACCATAATCTAAAACTATGTCAATCAAGGTAATATCCTACTCTAAAATATCCTAAATTCTATAATAATTTCATAGTGCACATGTTTACACTAGATCCATTGTCAACAAGGACAGTATGAATAAGATGATTATAAATATAAGCTCTAATAAAGAGTGTATGATAATTCAAATCATCCTCAATGATATCCTACTATAATAAGGAGATGGAATTTTTAGATATAACTCTAGAATTATATACACCAATCATGTCACTCAAAATATGAAACTTAATTGAAGGTGCCTTACATATATTTGGTGGGGCATGTGCTTGATATGCATGGTGAACCCCTTATTGATCCCCTACTTCTTACTTAGAATGTTTTTGATAAGGTAAGGTGGAAAACTAGGGGCCAAACCCTTTACCAACAAAAAGACAAGAAGGCAATCAAACAAAATATACCTTTAGAGAGACGATGACACTAGCCAAGAAACAATAGACATAGAAACAAAACACAAGAAATAGAAAGATTAGAGTGAGAGAGGACTCTCCTTACATAACCATTGATTTGAGAAGATAATTAAGTTTCTTAGTATTCTCAGTGTTGTTAGCATGCCCAATATTACCCACCTTTTTCAGCATAGACATGTTTAGTAGAATTGTATTCCAGAGTCCTTTGGCAAAATTCTACTCTAGCCTTTGAATACGATCCTTCAGGGCCCCAACTTCAGCTTTCCAATTAGTCTCATTCTCAGTATCCTTGCTAGCTTCCTTGACATACATTTTACCCTTATTGTCATCAGTTTCCATAGTGTCATCACCATGTTCCTCAGTAACCTCAAAATCCTTAGTATCTTGCTTCTCTCCAGTGTCCTCAAAAATTTCCTAGATTTCCAGCTCCTTAGACTCTTCCTCTTGGGTTGCTTCTTCTGAAGCACTTTCTAAGTAATCAATCAGTCTGGCCTTTAGGCTGGGTTTACCAACAATCTACCCTGACCTTCACACTCTGGAGGAGAATCCTTCCTTATTAATCTTGGAAGACTTGTGAGCTTTACCACCTTGGCCCCCCATGGCCCTACCCAAATTTTTGTGGGTCCCCTCCATGGTCTCTTTAATATTCTCTTCCTCTTCATCAACCTTTCTCTTCTTACCCTTCTTACTCACAAAGGAGCTAGGGGTATCAATAGGGGTCTCTTTAGGGGTGGAGAAAGAAACATCTTTTGTTTTGGTATGAGTAGGGGAAAAATAGGACTCATCAATAGCATTGTCAGACACCGGGTTGGAAGGAATGTCTCCACTATCAACTCTAATAGTCTTAGATGGCTCTAGGACATAGTGAAAGTTGTATAATTAGAAAATTAGCCCCTGGTGTAGGGAAGTAGGGTTCATATCTAGCTTCTTAGACATTTTAGCTCTCACCCTCAAGATAAAGTGTTCTAAAGAGGAGAGCAGGTAAAGAGGGAAACTAATAATAACATTGCACCTGAAGTGATTTAACAAAGGAAGGTGGTAATTGTAGAACCTAGTAAATCACCCTTCAAGCATTAAGTACTTCATGATAATGAAGCACACTCCATCCCATGGCTCTGGAAGTTTAGTGCGCTCTAATCCTCCTTAATACGAGATGAGTTCTTCTCCCTCACCTAGAAATAGTTTATGGCTAGTTAGATCCATAATTTTGGTTTTCCTTTGAAGTTTTGTACCTTGCATGGTCATTTTATGGCCATAGAAATCACCTCTTTAGAGATTTCAAAACTAATTCTGCCCACTGTGACCCACCTATTTAACTAAGATATCACAAACTACTCAGACAAGTTTTCATCATAACCATTAAGCCTTTCCAGATATGGGTTGATACCCCCTTCTTTACAATAATACCAAATCAATGGATTATCTTTGAATTCACAATAGGAGATAGGTTTAATTTCAATATGGTCTCCCCCCATTTTGTATTTGCAAACCCAAATTGTGGAGTTCCTAAGCTCCACCTTCAGCTTTGAGTTGGTCGCTAACCCTTGTTTCCATTTATGCAAAATGCAAATGTGATGGCTCAGTATTCAAAATACCCTACAAATATGATGTTGTCTACTCCCATACTTGGAAATTATTTCCCATTGATTTTCATGATGATACTCGCATGCCTTAACCTCATGATACAATGAATTATGAATGATTAGTATTTAGTATCTATAGCATTTTGGAGTTATTATACCCAGGGATTTGGTTTAAAACCTTCCATTTGGCTACAATTTGGGTTTCAATTTGAGATAGGGGTTTCTCTACAACATGAATATGAGCTATTTTGACACTTTCCATAATGGTCTTAGGAAAAGAGTTAAATACCTGAGATGCATTTCTAACAGTGTCCCTAAAAATTATGTGGTTGTGCTCTTTCCATAAAATCTAGCTCAAACATGGTAGAGTTTGCTTCCATGATTCCATAAGCTAGGGATGTGTGAAGGTTGGATTCTAACTAAAAATTACTTCTTTAAGGTTAGAATTGTAGATCCATTCAATACCAAAGTTCTTAAGAATTGTGCCCCATAATTCCTAGGCAAAATCATAGTGGATGAAGGTGTGTGAAATTGATTCCTCTTTTGAACCACACAAGAAACATCTATTAATCAATGTAAACCCTCTCTTTTGAAGGTTATCCTGAGTTAGAATTTTGTTATGAGCAGTAGCCCACCAGAACATGTTAATTTTTGGGATAAGTTAATGATTCCAAACCTTTTTCCGTACATCTTTATTCTAGCTTTAGGAATGAGCAGATGGTAAGCAGATTTGATAGAGAGCAATCCATTCTTATCTAGCCTCCAGTATTGTTCATCCTCCTAGGGGAAGAGATGGATTCTAATATCCTGAACACATTATTGGATCTCCCATACTCTAGGGAAAAGCTCAGGCTAGTGATCATAGCAGTCCAAAAGATTTTTCTAGCTCCTCATCCCATTGTTATTTTCCATATAATCACTAGCCCTATCTCCAAAAAATTGGGTAGCCAAGTCAGTAATCTCTCCATATTTTCCTTGTGTGATGAGAGCCTTGTTCTTTAACCAAATATCATCCTAGAATTTAATATGCCAACCATTTCCAAGTTTCCATCTAATTACCTATTTATGAAGGCTTCTACTTTATAGCATTTTATTCCTCTTATTTAGAATGTTGTGAAAATAGATCTAAGAATATTTTCAATGCTTTATCATGTGTACTTTACTAGTGGAGGCTCAAATGAAATGTTAAGATCAATATCATTTGAATCTATTAGGTCCTATAACTTGTGCTTTAAACTGATGCATCTACTTGTCATATGGCTTGATGCCTTATGGTAATCACAAAATGTATGTTGATCATATCCCTTTAAAAGAGGATTTATTGGATCAAATTCATAAATAAGAGGGAGATATATGATATTACAATCCAAAATTTGTTTTTAAACCTTGGTTGGAGGAACTGGAAGGAGTGAAAAAGTATGTCAAGGGAGTGCTTATAAAATTATTCACTGAGGGGGATTAGAAATTACATTGACTATAATTTGATTTTTTTCTTTAGTATCATTGAAATTTAACTTATATGTGACTTTGTTATTATTTTACTCTTATTATCTATATCTAATGTATTATGGTACTTTAGTTTTCCCATTAGAGTTAATTTGATTTCTCTTTCCTTTAATGTGTGATACAATTCAGTAAAGAAAGAGAATATTTTGAACATGATTGATTCATGAAGTGTTGGTAGAAGAATCTATTTGAAGAGGTCCTATAACTCCTAATCTATCATGGGATTAGTCATCTTAGCCAAGATGATCTTATATCGAAGAACATAATTTATGACATGATTATTTGACCTTTGTTTCTATTGTACAACCTGAGTATATGAAACCTTGTCACCAATGTTGATACTGAATTATGCTAGGAAGATGTTAGCTAAAGGATTGAATGAATTGACTAACTAATTTGGTAGACTATAGAAACATTGAAATATCTTAGTAATTAGTTAGGCATTTGGTACATATTCTAAGAATACTATGTGAAATGTTCTTAAACATGTCTCTAAATCACCCTTTCCATCATAAAGAGTAATATTGGGTTGAACAAAACCTTGTGGCAAGGGTGTAGAAGCAAGGTGACATTTCAATGGTGTACATAGTAAAGCAAAATAATCCAAATCCTATGTATGTCTAGAGGCACCTTGCTCAAGATGTTTCACCTTGGATTGAAGAGATCATATCTCTTGCATAAGGGAAGCCACATTAGGAGACAAAGATGTACTAGTTGTACATGGTGGCATAGAAGAAGGTTAGGCTATTATAGATTGTTGAGACATAGTTTCCCCTATAGTGTCATTTGTAGCTAGTGGATCTATGGTTTGAGAAGATTGACCATTGTTCACTTTTTTTGTTCCTCTTGTAGAATTTTAAGCATGTTATCTTTCATAATAGGATGTTTTGTTAAAATTTCTTGAAGTTCTCTTTTATTAGTTTCATCCAAACTGGTATATTAGGCCATTGTTATAGTAGGAAAACAATTTTAAATGTGTTTGAATGTTTTGCATTAAGTTGTAATAGGTAAAGTCATAAAAAGGAAAAATAATGAATATAAGAAATGTAAATTCCTAAAAATAGTGAAATTAAAATTAAACCAAAAGAATATAGGGCTCCCAAACATGTAAGATGATAACTCAAGAAGAAAAAAAGAGATAGTATATGAAACTAGGGATTGGACAATAACATTTTTTCAAAATACTATGAATTTTTGAAATATAAAATCAAATTTTTAGTGAATTATGCAAGTAGAAATTCAAAAATTAATGGGAAAGTGTTTGGTTTAATGTGACCTAGTAGATGTAACTAGGGTTTTGAGGATTTTTTTTAAAGTACTATGAATTATTGAAATTTAAAGTGATTTTATAATTTTAATATGCAACTAAAAATTCAAAAATTGATTGAAAAATTACTAGGAGCTAGTTAATGCAACTAGGGTTTGAATTTTTTTTAATTATTATTGAATTTGAGAATTTGAATCAAATTTATGATTTATATATGCAAGAAAAATCAAGAAATCATTGGATTAATATTATAAAATTATTGGGACCTAGTGTATGGAAATAGGGTTTAAAATAAAATTATTTGAAAATTTACTACAAAATTTTAAAATTTGGGATGAATTTTTGCTTAAAATATTAAAGAAAAAATTTAGAAATTTATGTGAAAGAGTGTTTGATTTAATGAGACCTAGTAGATTCAACTAGGGTTTTGAGGAAAATAATTTTATTTTAAATTACTATGAATTTATGAAATTTGAAGTGATTTACTACTTTAAATATGTAATTAAAAATTTAGAAAATGAATGGAAAATTACTGGGAGATAATTGATGCAACTAAAGTTTGAAATAAAATTATTTTAAAAGTTACTATCAAATTTTAAAATTTGGGATGAATTTTTGTTTAAAATTTCAAGAAAATTTTCAAAAATTTATGGGAAATATCAACTAAGAATATACCCTAGGGTTTCTAGGGATTTTACATACAATTTGATGTAAATCAGGTTCACCAAATGATTTATTATTTTTATGAAAATTAGTGTTTAATTCCTAATTAATAAAAGGGTCTGAGTAGTATAAAATCAATAAATAATAATATAAATTAAAGTTACTAATTTATGAAATTTAATTGTAATTTTACCTTTTTTGAAAATGATAGTGAGAGAGAAAATTAAACTTATCTTATTTTGTGTTGATACAACTGAGAAAAGGTCTATAAATTTATGTGTAGGGATAGGAAAATATAATAAATAGTATTTTATAGTTCATTTATTGATTAGATAGGATCACTAAAACTAGACACCCTGGGCTCTATCACTATAGTCCTACCCTAGCATGCTTGTCTTGAGGAACAAAGCTTTTTAGGGTTTGTTTGCATAATTAGTGTGAGCTTGTGTACTAAATTTTGGAGCCTTGATATCAATATAACTTATTTTAGATCTTATTTTCTATGTTTGTGTTTGTTATGCACTTGAATAAAAACTTTAAGAAATAGGGAAAACTAGTTAGTGTGTGTAATACATTAGATGTGCTTCCCACCTCATGTGTGGGCATGCTACCTATATACCAATACTTGGAGGGATAAATCCATATGTAGTTCAAAATTTAAGAGTGCTTAGTGTAATAGTGAAAAATGCAATAAATGCAAAAATTGGGTGTGCTTGAGATGACTAGGGGATAGTGTAAGGACTTGAATTGGATTGAAAGTGTATAGGTTGGTTATATGTAGATAATAGGGAAGATTGGTTGAGTGATCTTGCTTGTATTATTTTTTTTTAGTGATATTTTATAAACCTTTCCAAATGATATTTGAATGGGATTTTATATGGATCTATTAGTCATGGGTTAGATGAAACTAGACTAGGCTGACATAATGAATAAGAGAAATCAGAGGAAAATGGTAATCTAGGCTGAAATTATGATTGGATAGGAGTGTTGAAAAGGGGACACCCTAGGGTCCAGTGCTATAGTCCAATTTTAACACTATTGTCCTTAGTAGATAAGACCTAAGGGGATGGATTAGACATGAAGAGAGGGCCCTTACTATAATGAACTTACTTAGATATTTACATAGAATAATTTTATATTTCATAAAATGAGAGATTACATAGTGATAATTGACAGTAGAATAGAATATTAGATAATATAGAAAAGCCACTTTGAGGGGTCAACCTCCACAATAATGCACTAATATCAGAATACTTCATATGATGCTTAAAGACTAACCACTATATCCTATATATAGTTTACTTATCAAATATTATTCCATAGGCTGACCTATCTAAGAACATAGAGAAATGTAACAAGTAAATAAAAGAGGTATGTAAGCCACAAGTCATCCACACATATCCCTAGACACACTAATGGTTAAGGGCATAATAAGCCCTTCCCCTTTAAAACAACATTGTCCTCAATTTTGTGGTAATTCTAGATGCTAATGGAAAAATACTTCATCCTCTCAAATGGCACATTCACATGGAAAACTTTTTCATTTGATTAGGTATTGTATGATTTCTCAAGAATGTAGTTACTTGGTGCACCATTGAAAGATCACCTTAGGATCAATAATAACTTTACCTTCCTCATCCAATTTTGGTAATTCTATTTGAATGGTAACTCTATGTCTAATGACTTTTTTTAAGCATGATACATGACATAATAGATGTATGTGGTGGATGAAGAGAAAATCTAAACTTTAAGCCACACTAATAACTTTTTGCAAGATCTGATAAGGCCCATAATAATTAGGGGACATCTTATTATCCTTTTTTATTATTGCTTCAATGATATTTTTTTGTATGGATATAAGTGAACAAATATGTAATCACCAATGTCAAAATAACCCTAACTTCTATGTTGATCTGCTTGTTGCTTCATGTGATTCTAGGTCATAGCTAAATTTTCACACAAACTTGCAAGGACCTCCTATTGATGGTGAATATGTTATTCAACTGCAAAATCCTTAGGATGGACCTTCAAGGTTGAAATGATGTATGGATGGTGGTATCCATATAGTGTCATAAAAGGAGACATTTTGGAATAACTATGAATATAAGTATTATACCACCATTTAGCAAGTGGCAACCAATGAACCCATTTATCCTATTTATTAGAAATAAAACAATAGAGATATCCTTCCAAACATCTGGTGACTACCTAAGTTTGTCAATCAAATTAAGCATGATAGGATGAACTATGAGGCAATTTAGTGCCTAAACATGTAAATAACTTAGTCCAAAAATTACTAGTAAAAATGGGATCTCTATCACTGAGAATGATCTTAGGGGTCCCATGTAGTTTCTAAACTATATTGAGAAAAATAGAAGCTACTATACTAGTAACAAATGGCTGGGATAATGAACAAAAATGAGCATACTTACTGAGATAATCTAAAATAGCCATGTTAAGATTTTGACCATCAGATCTTGGTAACCCTGTAATGAAATCCATAGAGACATATTCCCAACTCTAGCTATGGATAGATAAAGGTTATGAAAGACCTAGAGTTTTGATGGTTTCACCTTTTTTTGTTGATAGATCATACATTCAGCCACATATTTCTAGACATCCCCCCTGAGACATTCCCAAAAAAAAATCTTACTTGATCCTGTGATAGGTTTTCAAAAATCATGAGTGACCCCCAATTAGATTTGCATGAGGTTCTTGAAGGCCTTTTTGTTTAAGAAGAGAATTATTACATAGGTACAATCTATTTTTGTACCATAATGCATTACCACTCCTTGTGAATTTTTCAAATATATCTAAACCTTGTGAAAGATTTTAAATCAAATCATGAGCAATATTATCATATTCCCATTATGATCATGCTTCCTCTAGCCAATTTGCCTACAAAATGGTTATGGTACATAGTAATGCCTTAATTGATTCATCTTTTCTAGATAGTGCATCTACCACCACATTGTCCTTATATTTTTTGTAGACTAATTCAAAATCATAGCCTAGCATCTTATTTACCCATTTCTATTGTTCTTCAGATGACAACCTTTGTTCTAAAAAATATTTAAGACTATCATGATTAGTTTTTACCTGAAAGTGATGACCCATAGAATAAAGTATCCATTGCTTGACTGCATGTAAAATGGCCATCATTTCCTTCTCATAGATGGGCTTTTACTAATTTTTACCCTTGAGTTGACAAATTTTAAATGCTAGTGGTATGCCTTATTGCATGAGTATACCACCCATACCATACCTGAATCACATTTAACCACAAAAGTCTTAGAAAAATTAGGAGTGGCCAAAAATGGAGTAGTGCACATAGCCAATTTAATTTTTCAAATGCCTAGGTAGTTGCATTAGCCCACTAAAATGTTTTTTTATTTAACAAAGAGGTAAGTGTGGCTACAATAATACCATATTTTTTAACAAATATATAGTAATAACTAGTAAGTCCCAAAAATCCCTAAAGTTACTTGAGTGTCTTAGGAATTGGCCAGTGCACCATTGCTTAGATTTTTTCAGGATCCACTTTCACTCCATAATAAACTAAATGACCCAAATATTCAACCTCACCAACACCAAAATTACATTTGGAAGGTTTGGCATACAATTGATTTTCCTAGAAAATGAAGACTACCTATTTCACATATTGCAAATGGTCTACCCAATTTTTACAATAAATGAGGATATCATCAAATAATACCAAAACAAATTTCATCATAAATGGCTTAAAAATAGTATTCATCAAACTCTAAAAAGTAGATTGAGCATTTTTTAGGCCAAAAGGCATGACTAAAAACTCATAATGGCCCTCATGAGTCCTGAAGGCAGTTTTGGGTATGTCTTCATCATAGATCTTGATTTGATGATACCTAGAATGTAGATATAACTTGATAAAATAAATAAAACAATTCAATTCATCTAGAAATCATTAATGATAGGAATTGGAAAATTATCTTTGATAGTGTACTTGATAATTTCTTTGTAATCAGGGCACATTCTCCAAGTGTCATCTTTCTTTCTCACCATGACAACTGGTGACGAGTATTCACTTCAGCTATGGTAAATTATTCTTGAATCCAACATCTCTTGTACCATATTTTTAATTTCACTTTCTTGGGCATATGGATACTTTTATGGCTAGATTTCGGGTGGTGTACTGAAAGTAAAAAGTGTGATAGCATGATCATTAATGTTGCTAGGTGGAATTCCTTTTGGAATGCCTACAAAAAAAATAAAAATAGCATAAATTATTTGTTTTAGATCAAGAGGTGTAGATGGATGAGTTGGCTATACTTCCATAGAAAACAAGCAAGATCCAAATCCCTTAGTGCCCCTATAGAGAATCTTTATCATTTGCTGGGAGATAACAAGTTGGGAAGATTTAGCATGTAATATTCTTAGCTCAAATATCCTATCTTCAAAATGAAAACACATGAATAATTCTTGAAAAATCATCTTAATAGAGCCCAAAGTGGTGAGCCATTGGACTCCTAGAATAATATCAACTACACCAATCAAAATAGCAAACATAGGAGAATCCAATAAGTAGTCTCCCATGGCCAACTTAATACTATGCCATTTTCTTGAATAGTCGATAGTACCACCATATACAATCATAAACTAAAATTTTGGAGATAGATAAATGAAATAGTTCAAATGAGTAGCCAATTTATTGTGGATGAAGTTGTGTGTGCTCCCATAATCAATCAAGATAGTGACATTCTATTTCTTAAGGAAACCCATCACCTTAAGAGTTTGGCGAGTACTAATACCTGATAGGGCATGGCATGAAATATTAGGTTGAGAGTCTTTAGATTCTTCTTGATGAAATTTTACATCTGCATCATGTACTTCTACATCATCTTCATCATCATTGGCACCTTCAATGTAAAATAGATTAGTTTCAAGAAAATGATGATCTTTGCTTTATTTGTTGACACAACCATAACACAACCCTTTGGCTCACTTCTCCTCAGTTTGTCATTATGCTAGTCTAGTCAGATATGAAAATGATGGTGCTAGAAAGTTGTGATCATGACCAGTAGTGAAAGTTTTCCTTTTGACCATCTCTTTTTGTTCTATCATGCATGCCTTAATGATAGCTTCTAATACAGATGTTAGGATAAACATTCAAATCTCATATTGGATGCTATCTTTAAGGTCACCCAAAAATAGATTTGTAAAATTTTTCTCAGTGATATTTTCCACCTGTAAAGAGTGATTTTGAAATTGATGAATATAATCCTTCACAAGTCCTATTTACCAGAGCTTGGATAATTAGATGAAATAGTTCTTAAAGAGATTATTCTGATAATGATCTATCAACTCCTTGATAAAAATAGTCCATGTAATAGGAGCACCATTTTTTTTCTTTTGAGCACATAACCAATGATACCAAATGAATTTCTTAGGTTCCATTTACAAGGATGCCACCATCACCCTCTGAGAACTAATGGTTTGATGTAGCTCAAATAAACTCTCAATTTGGTTAATCTAAGTGAGAAGATCCTTACCATCTAACTTACACATGTTCACTTTTGGAAACATCAGCAGTATGGGAGTTGTTGAGAGGAGGATTTGAATATTGAAGTGGAGGATTGTTAGGCTAGAACTCACATGTGAGGGTAGGTAATTATGTAGTGACATGATGTAATTCAGTATGAACTCCATTAATCTCTTTGTGCATCCATGAAACATTAGCTTGGACTAAAACAAAGTCATCATGCCTCACCAAGTTTTTCATGTCCTCTTGAAGTTGAGAAATCATTGAATCTGAAGTTCCAAATTCCATGTCATTGGTAGAAGGTGTCTTAAGATTTTTTGGTGCCCCTTTTCTTCCCAAAGTTGGACCTAACATAATAAAATAGGAGGGTTTTGTCCGTGAAAAAAGTGTACTAAGAAATGGTACCATTGCAATCACCTTGTCAAGATGAATCTAATGATTACCTTTCCTCACTAAAGTAAATTTTTAAGTACCAAAAAGTGTATTAAAAGAATACACCATTATGATCACCTTGCTGAGATGAATCTAATGACTACAAGTGTGAAAGGGGAAAAAAATTCCATACTTTTTTTTTAATTTTTTTTTTTCAAAAAAGTTTTTTGACAATACTACATTGATGGAAAAAATTAATTCTTCCCAGATTAGAAGTTATGTTTTTTTACTATCGCTACTCCCAAAAGCCATGCCTCACCAAATCTAAGAAAAAACACCATAGGAAAATTTCCCAAATTGAAGCTCTAATACCACTTATAATGAAATTACTTAGATATTTGCATAGAATGATTTTATATTGTGTAGAATGAGAGATTACACAATGATAATTGACAACATAATATAATACTAGATAATATAGTAAAACTACTTCGAGGAGGAAACCTCCACAATAATGTACTAATAGTAAAATAATTCACATGATGCTTAAAGACTAACCACTACCTCTTATATATAGTCTACTTAGCTAAGGTTATTCCATAGGCTAACCTATCTAATAACATAGAGAAATGTAACAAGTAAATAAAAGATATATGTAAGACACAAGTTGGCCACACATGCCCCTAGACACACCAATGGTTAAGGGCATAACACTAACTCAGTTGGGATCAAGTCTAGAAGGCTAACTATGACTAGAAATTAGTGAAAACAAGTCTCAGAGGGTTATGATAGAAAGTAAGAGGGACCTAAGGATTTGGTGTCATTAACCATGCTGAAGTTACTAATTTTTGCATTTTATGTGACTACACATAAGTTCCCCATTTTGTAGTGAACATTATCTTCATTTTGTTCTTAGATTACACAAATACCCGATTATAGCCTAAAAATCCATCCAAGAAGGTAGAGGATAATTATCCTTTTTATAATCCTTATTTATATTCCTAAAATTGAAAAATAATCTAATCTCACCATTATTCATTATTACTTGGACAAAATTGGACACCCAGGTAGAATGTCTTATTGGAAGGATGTTTTTTGTGCTTAATAGCTTATCCACTTCTCTTTGAATGAGAGGCTCTAGTATATTATTGATTGGTCTTTTCCTCTACCTAAATGGTTTGTGATCTAGCTTCAAGGGAATAATATGAGTAATGACTTATGGGTCATACACCATCAAGTATTCATATGTCTAGGAAATGATGTCCCTATATTGAGTGATTAGATCATTCACACATTGTCTCTCTTTTATGGTACAGTTGAGACTGATATTAACATAGCATGGGTTATGTTCATGTCTTAGGTTTTATTTTTTAAAGTCTAATTCATTGATGTTTAGGTTTATTAACTAGTTTTCCTAAGTATCTATGTCGAATGGTCTTTCTAAGGAGATCAAGTTGGCTAGAATTTGATTATCTTTGAGCTAAAGAATGCCCTCTTTATCTATTCCTCTTGATATATGTGATTAATGTCCTTGTCATCAATGATTTGGGATTCAAAATTTGATGAATTAGTTAAAAACTAAATAATCTACTAGTTAGCATCATATACCTAGAAATTTTCTATCTTATCTAGAATAGAAGGACATGGTAGTAATTTAATTGAGAAATTTTTTACCTTAAATTCTGATAATGGCTCCAAATTAGTTACAATAGTAGCTAATGAATCAATAGTTTGATTTTGCTCTCTGGGAAGTATTAGTATGTTGAAAGCTTCAAAGGTTTTAATTAGGTCCCATGCTCTATGTTTGTATCTCTTTAAATAAGACAACTTCTATTGGTATTTATTTCTAACTTGTTTGACCACTAGCTCCGAGTCACCAAATATTGATATTTGATTTACATTATTCAAAAGTGCAAATTGTAATTCCAAAATTAGATCATCATACTTATCTCTATTATTAGTGCATGGAAATTTTAATCTATATGCTTCCAAGAAATTTTTACCTTATGGATCAATCATCTTGATTCCCATGCTTGATACTTTCTTGGATCTAGTTCCATCAAAGTATAGAGTCCATAATTGATTCAAACCTTCATGTTCTGGCTTTTGTACTTGATTCTAAGTATTAAATGTGTAAATACCAAGGTTAGGTGACTCATAATTTACCTCTTCATTCTTAACATTTTATTTTGTAATATATACTTTATCCTTAGCTCTCTATCAATTTTGATTTGATTCACAATTCTTCTCCATGGAATACAGATATAAGAGACATCTGTAGAGAGATATATATTAAGTGTTTTGGACAAATCCCTACTCAAAAATAGTCCATATCCTTTGGGTTTGTCTACCATGATATTATCACTGGTCATCTAGACTCATGGTTTAGATGCTACTTGAATTCACACATTAGTTAATTCACTAACTACTGGTATAATTATTTTATCCAATTATGAAATTGTTCTCTTTGAAGGACTCAAAGTGAGACCTAAATTTTGACATATGGATGTAGGCATGAGAACTATAAATTCTCCAGAATCAACTAAACAATTATGGATGTTATTATTGAATTCCCTAATAGTGAGCAAAAATGTGTGGAACTTATGGCTTACTCTTTTAGAAGATCTTAACATCAACAACGTTTTCTTTGTCTATATATTCTTTAGCTTTTTCCATAGGACCTTTTATATTAATAGATTTCCATAGTAGCTCCTTCTATTCATGGATCTAAGCTAAATCATGAAGAGTTATATTCACTTTGATCTTTTTCATATCCTCAACAATGTTATATCATTCTTTATTTGGTTCTTCCTTGATCTACTATTGATAACTCCCCTTTAGAGGGGGTGAATTATTGTCTACTTTAGGATTAGGAGGAATCATCATAGATTTAGAAGAGCCTATTTTATAAGTGGTTGTTTATTCCTTAGATTATATGCACCTCTCTGAAACTATTGGAAATTGTGAAATTTATCCATATTGTGTTATGGTTCATTTTCATATTTGTTGTTGTTGAGGTCAATATACCCCACATTTTCAAAAATTGGGACCTTTGAGATATTTTGAAGTCTAGCCTTGAAAGCATGGCCTATTCTAAACATTAATAGAATTTAAAGATTAGCCACTATGTCAAAATTGGTTATTGATTTATGGTTTGTTTTAAACTTGTCTAAAATTGCTAATGATTGGTCTCCATGTCTTTAATTTAAAGATTTAATGGATCCCTTACTAATGGTTCATGTTCTAAAACCCTAGAATAAACCCCTAGTTCATGTTTGTATTCTAATTTGGTGGGAATTTTTGGTGGGAATAGTTTAAATATATTTTGGACTTAAGCTAATTTTTTATGTTAAGGCTTGGTCATGTCTTTCAACATGACCAAACCTTATCTTAAAAATTATGCTTGGTCTACTTTTATTTTCTAATTTGTTCCTTATTTTTTTGAGTCTAATATTTGTTTTTGTAGGGTCCCTTTTATATCTAAACATGGTCCCTTTAATATCCTTTCAACCTAAATTTTTAATCCTAAGGCACTAATTTATTTATTAATATGAATGAGACCTTATCCTTAAACACTTTAGCTTAATCCTTTACTTTATCATAGGTCTTAACTTAATGTCCTTACTTCTCCATATATCCAATCGTCCATGATTCATCACAGGGATAGATACCATGGAGGAATAAATTCTCATGTCTTATCTTAAAAAACATGCATCTCACAAGATCTAATGATTCATTCTTCCTCATAGCCTTTCAATCAAATGATATGAAGAAATATTGATAAACCTGAGAACTTAGTCTTTTGGACTAATCATGTTCAAAATCCTAGAGCATGATCAATGGTTCTCATTTCATCATGGGCTAAAGATGTCTTTTGGACTAATAATGTTCAAAATACTATAGCATGATCAATGGTTCTCATTTCATCATGGGCTAAAGATTAGTTGGAGTGAAGACAACTTTGAAAATTCAAAAATCCTAGGAGCTCCATGGAGTTAACATACAACACTCTCATGTTCAAAGATTATAAGAAAAGGGGCCTACATATTAGAAGGGACCAATCATTAACAAGCTCCTAGATCTTGATTAGATGGACCTCACTTCATCATGATCCTCGATCCAAAAGATAAAATTAATTTTGAGATCCTAACAATCCTTGTGGAGGTACCAAGTGGCACTCTCACATTAGGACACAAAATTTTGATGAGCTTAAATTTGATGTTTTCACAAATGTCATTTGACATATTTGATGATGTATTTGATTTTTACACGATCATCAAATTTAATCCCTTCGAAATTCAAAATTAAATGAGCCTAAATTTGACATTCGTGTGACCATCATTTGATTCCCAAGAGGATGTATTTGACATCCATGAGACTATCAGATTTAATGTAATGAATTATTTTCTTCAAGACTTAGATTAACTCCAAAATATTTCTAAAAGGCCTATAAATTGCTATGTAGATGATTGGAAACCTTCAGAGGATGTTCAAATTCATGAAATATTTGAATTATAAATATTGAAATAGTCTCATAGTATAAATATATGAAAAATGAACTTAGTCTAAGTCTATATCTTAAGGTCCTGATTAAATTGGTTTGAATGTTGTGAACCTTAGGCTAGAGGCTAATACTAAATCTTGTTTTAAAAGGGTCTTCACAAAATGGAACATAATAGAAATGCTTTTAACCAAAGCTTTTTATTGTGTTTATTAATACAATAAATCCATATGTCAAAATTAATCATTTGATCCTTAGGCTAGTTTGATCCCCTTTAGGCATATTCAAATAGTTTAGCATAAGTATTTGAGCCCAAAGTGTTTGTTGTGTTTATTAAACACAATGTAAATTTTGGATTAAAATATTTATCCATGATCCTCTTTTTATGAATCTTAAAATAATTATGCATAAATACTTTATCATAAATTTTATTTCATGTTTGATAAACATGAAATAAACCTTAGCCTATGATTTTAAACCTAAGTCCCTACCTTAATAATGTGTTAATTAAAATTCATGCATCTTGTAGATCCTATGGCTTGTGCTTCATCACATGAGGATAATCAAACAATTTGAGGGTATGAATCACTTTTTAATGGAGTTATGGGATCTTATAGGTTTGATGCATGGCAAACATGTGTTTAATACATGACTAACAAAGGTGCCAGAGCTTAGAAGTCCCATAGAGGTGCCAAGTACCAAAACCATAGGACCTAGTATGAGGGGAAATAATAACAAGCAATAACCTAGATCAAAATGTATTGCTCATGATAATCCAATATTCTAATCTAATAGTGTGAATAAAAAAGTCATTTTTAAATGAAAATGGCTAGTGCTTCAAACGACATTTATTAAAACTGTCATGAACGGTTTCAGATTGATGCCACATAAGCACCACAAAAGTAAAAAATGACAAAAGAAAACATATTGTGTGTTTAATAATGAAAACATATAAACACAAAGGTCAAAATAAAATTTGAAGCACGTATGATCCAAATTACATGAGCTACCACTATTAAAGCTTAAAATCCCTAAAATTGCTTAAAAGGACCCTAAGTAAACTTAGATTAATTATAGTGAATTTAGAAGAAGTTTAATTATGATTTGAGCACAAAAGATTTAACTAGAGATCAATTGTAATCTAGTTGTGAACCAACTTATAAGAACAATATCCATGGCATCTCAAAGACAATAAATAAGAGATGAGATAGAGTTATACCTATCCAAAAATAGTGAGGGGAAGGTTTTCAAGGATACTAAGCTGGATGTCACAACACTGAACAATGGTAACAAGATTTGGTTTGAGATCTTTAATACCATAGAAGAGATGAAACCCATTAAAAAAGAAGAGAATATGATTGAAATGGTTAACAAGAGATACTATGAGCTAGTTTTAGTTTAAATGGATAGCCTCCACCATGTTATTACCAGACCAGAGGTACTTCATTACAATAATATCCTAGCTCTAATTTTCATTAACTGTAAGATTGACAATGATTGTATTATCCATAAGGGAAGCTCTAAGAGATTATCCTACAATACCCAACTAACCTTTGAGAAATAATACAATATCCCCAAACCCTATGTGGACCTACCCATAATCAAAGGATGGACCAATGAGAATGACTTGGATACCATACTTAGACCATGGTTCCTCTAAGAGAACCATCTATTATGGGAATTTGATGAAAGGATCCAATTTTTCTAGTTTAGGGAATGGATTAGGGTAATCATGAGCCTATCAAACAAAATATCTAGATCCCTTGTAACCACATATGCTAGAAAGCGTTAGGTGTCCTACGTCTATCTCATGGTAGAGAAAGACCTTGTTCTTCCACTAAGAGATATGATTAGTGTCTTCCTAGGGAAACAATTTAGCGCCATCAAAATGAAGATGATAAAATAATTTTTCATGATGTCTTATCTACTAGATGCCTTTATATCTTCTACCAAGATCCCAAACATCAAGAACTAGTCTCCTAATGGAAAAAATACAATTTCCCACCACTACTCAAAATTGTATATCTTTAAGTATAGACACCACATGCAATTTATATGTGACTGTATCTATCCTATGTTGGTGGAAGCCATCAACAAGGATTCCCATGCCTAGTATTCCCACTTTTATCAAGAAATATGTGGAGTTGATAGGTTATATCTAGTTTTACCTAGATTGAACTATTATAAGAACTAACGGGATTCTAACCTAGCCCTTCAAGTTGCCTATCTATACTCCTCCTAAGTTAGAAAAGTAAGAGATTGCATCTCAACTCGTCCATGGTGTTTATAGATTTTACAAAGATAAAAGATAAAGCCTCCTACATCCATTTCCTTAAATAATTAGAAGGATAATTCTACAAGATTGGAAGCAAGTGGACACCATGTCCAGATATAAGGACTCTTTTATATTTCAATTGGATGATCTCAGATAGTGGGATCCAAATAATTTGGTAAGACCAAATTTAAAAAAAAAAAGCTAGCTAAGCTAATCTATGAGTACCAACTATGTCCTCACGATACCCTATACATAAAGGCTAGTAATTTTGAGGAAGTGCTTACTAGATTCAAGAATACGAACCTCAAACCCATGCACAAGTTAACTAGTTATGAAAAAAAGGGCACATATGGAAAATGCACCCCCATCAATACCATTTATTTCTTGTACCTTACAAGGCACCTTAGGAACAACTTCATATGGATTTCCCATAGCCCCAAGCATAAATCATACAAGGAATAAATAAAAATAAGATGAAGGAGAGACTTGGAGAGGGAACTTCATCCTTAACTATCCCTCCAAAACCAACATCCCTAATTGAGAACTTAGATATGATTTCCCTTGAGCCTAATAAAATAGTAGAAGGTTCCCTCAAAGACCTTCTTGAATCTTAAGATTTTGAGGAAGAAGAATACCAAGTTGAAGAAGCTCAAGTTTAGGTAGAAGAAGCTGAATAAGGGGATACAGTGAAGGATGTAGCTCTTGACATTGTCCTAGTGGCACAAAAAAAAAAGATAAAAGTGGAGTTGAAATTAGTTCCTGTTAGATCAAGGAAGAGGCCAAAGATGATTATCATTCATCCCACAAGTGAGATCAACTTGTTTAGTGAAGATCTCCCCATTCATAGACTAATCATCCCTAATTGGTTTGTCTATGGGAAGTTCATAATATCCGTTCCCACTCCTACTCATCGGCCTTAAGCAAGGTTTTCAATATTGGTGTTCATGAATAAATCAAGCCATGGATAAGGGATCTAATGAGAGAACAAGAAGAAAGAATAATAATAACTATTGAAAGACCATAAAGTAAGTAAATGGATGCTCCAAGAGCATCTAATAACACTAAAGCTAATGTCTTAGATCCTCCAAAGTACATAGAGCCAATTAATATAGTATAATTCAATCTAGAGACAATTGGATTTGAAGGGGTAACTAAAAAGAGAGCCATAATGGGAACTAAGGAGTTTACTTTCCAAATAGTTATACTGTTTATAGGATTAACCCTAGCTAGAGGAGAATAAACTGGTGAGGTTCCTATCCATGAGGAATATCTTGAGATACTACTTAAGGCTCATTCATCTCAATCTAAAGATTGGATTAGAGGAATAAAACAAAGGATTCAAAATATGGAAAAGGAAAAGGAAAATTTATAGACAGAGGGCATTTTATTAGTCCCTGATGCCATAATAAACATGTTTAAAGCATCATTATTTGATATGTTTGATTCTCTAAAATTAGTAAGGTTGAGGAAAGATACATTAAACTAACAAGGTGAAGTGGCTAAGGGATTAATAACAGAGTGGAAGGAGGTAGCTATTATGATAAGGGATCTCATTAGCATTTTGATTAGGGATAGAATCCCTGAATTCAAAACCATCAACCTGGCCCACCTAAATGATATATTGGGGATAGTAGTAGACAATATTTAGAGTCTAAGTGTGTGGACAAAGAGTTTGTAAAAACTCCTAGATAATGATAAGGAATTGATCACTAGAATTGAGAAACTACTTATCACTATGTTGGCTAAACCTATCGAGACTACAACCCTAGGAATTACTGATGATATACAGTATAAGTATAGAGTTACCTTGGAAATGCAAGAGGTAAAGGGAAAAATCTAGGGGAAATTAAACAGTGACGATGTTAGGATTTTGGGCATGATCTTCATAGCCAAGGAAAATATTGAAAAATCCTAGAGCATCAAATAAGCTATGGCTAGAGATGATAGGGACTTGGATGATTTAGCTAATTAAGAAGAGCTCTACCTCCTAAATCCCACTGTAGATTTGGATTTGGTCAAGGAACAATATCAAAAAGCTATGGAATTTCTCTAATAACAATAAGGAGATACTTCAATAATGGGCCCACTAGATAATTGATATTCCTCTATGTAAAACATTATAATAGTTGAAATAGGGAATATTATTTTGTAAGGCATATGCTAGTCTATTAGCGTATTGCCTCTAGGTAAATCTAGTTTTGAAAAGTAAATGTATTCTAGAAATTTCTAAAGGACAACTATCCATATATTTTTTACATTTTTTATCTTGTAATTGATCGGTATAATACCTAATATTTCTATAAAAAGAATTAATTACAATCTTGTAAAGGGAGAGTAATTTTGAGCAATTTTTTATACTTTTAGTAATTAGTAAAATCAAATAATTATAAAAATATTATCCATATTTGATGTGTCAATTGTTAGTATAAAATTTCTTTCAATTGTTAGTTTTAAGTATTGAATTTTGATAGTTACTTTGAATTATGGGTTGCATATTTAATCACAGGGTTTTTAATCTATGCATATGATAGATTAGTTGAAGGATCCTAGATTTTATTCACCTCATTTTTCTCTATATTCAGATGTGGAAATGATACTTCATTATAGTAGTAAGTCTTTAAATTAAACCTCATTCTTACTTGTGATTCGTTACATCATCCTTCAAAGTTTTCTTGGTGTATAGTGAGATCTAAGCTTAGGATATTTTGAAATATATATTGGTTTGAATTCATACTCAATTGAAATTAGAGATTTTTCCTAATGTTTGAGGCTAAGATAAGAAATAACTTGTTTTCTTACTACCCTACTATTCTCATTTTCTCCTTTTTTCACCAAATCACTTTAATTTAAGTTTCATTATAAATATCCATCTAGACCAATCTTTAGCTTAAGCTTTGATCATAATTCACTTAGCATTAGCATAGATACGAGCATTTCACATAGAATTGGACCATGATGGCTCCTATTAATCAATTAACATAAACTTGTGGGAACAGTTAAATATTGCTTTGTCATTATTTCACCACACATAACATTAAGATGCCATAATCTTCTACTCACGCTTTCAATTCCTAGAATTATAAAATGAGAAGTGTTCTTGAACACTAAGGACATCTATGGTACACATAGAGGCATCAATAGGCCCTGTTGGTGCCAGAAAGAGGGCCAACCTTTGTGAATTGGTTGTGTATTTTCTTATCTTAGTCTATTTTTATCTAAGATTGATTTTATATTTGTGATTTTGAGTAATCATTTGCTTATAAGTTAAAATATCATTGATCTTTGCAATATTTGACCTATCTTTACGTTTCCTTAGATGAAGATCATAGTCTTTTGAGGTTTAATGGTTTTTTTTTTGGTAAAAATAGCTTGAGACTTGAGAATCCATAGTATTTGAGGTTAGGACAGCTTATTTTGATCAAAGGTTGTCATATCTTTTATATATCTAGGATTAATTGAGCTTAAACATATAAATATATATCATATTTACATAATTAGACACATCTTTGAGCTATCTTAGGAAAATATTAATGTATATTACTTTTATTTATACAATATTTGTAAAATGAACTTTATGTACTAGTTTAATCCTTGCTCTTTTTAAATATTAGCTTGATACATCACTTTTTGAATGGGATCTTCAATTTTCATGCTAGAATTTCTAAGGATTCAAACCAAATCCCACTCAGAGATAAGGGAACCTTTTCTTGAACTTTGAGGTTCATATAAGATCTAAACATGATAAAGATAGATGCAAGAGATAAAAATATTTGCCAACTTCACCTCTTCAAGGTACCTTTACCTTGAATCTTTGTCTAGGTATAGCTTGGTTGGGAAACTCTTTAATAAATGTGCTAGATGTGGTACATGATCTCCCACATAACCTTAAAAATTATTTGGCTACATTTAGTCCGACTGGTATAGTGACTGTTAAAGAGCACATCAAATATTTTAAAGTGAACTTAAGGTTGTTAAATGTTGTGAATGAGGATGTAGCATGTAGATTATTTCCCTTTAATTTTAGAGATGATGCTTATGAATGGTTTTGGAACTTTCCAAAAAATTATATCACTAGTTGGGATGGTTTTAATAATGTTTTCATAGATCAATTTGGTAAAATTATTAGTCCATACATCATATACCATAAGTTCTCCAACATTACGAGGGATGAAAGTGACCCTACAGGGTCCATTAATTCTATATTTTATAATATGTATAGTAGGACCATAAAACCTTATAAACTTGATGATGTTTTAGCTTTATAAATCTATAAAGATGTAGTGGATGCCATGACCTCTATATTTTTGAAGAGATCCATTCCAACTATAACTTCACTCACCAATGATTATTCTAAATCAGTAATCATCAATAACCAAATGTATCCCAATGGAAAAATGGCCTACTCAATCCCAAACATCAACCCACATATGCCCATTTTTAATATATTCCACAACAACAACTAGAATATTCCAACCTTCAACCAACTCCCAAATATAAATCAACTACCCTTAAGTCATGTTGCTCCAAATCATAACTCAAGATTAATCATCTTACTAATGGATTAAATGAAAATTATCAAATATATTTAATACCATCTATTATAAATAACCAATTCAATAGTTCTAAAACTCCCAAGAATGAGAATGAGTCTATCTTGAAAATGGTCCAAAAATTAAGCACAAATTTCCTTCAGTTACTAAAAAAGTAGTCAATACTAGAGAAATATCTAGTAGGAACTTCTCATTTCAAAGGTGTAATAGGCCAAATAATAGTTTTTATAATGATATTTTTCATAATAACAAGTCTAATGAACCATCTTCCAACTACAAGACTATGGACATTAATCTTACTATCATTACTCTACCTAATTATTATAGAGTGCATTGCATAACAAAGCATGGTGAGATTGATTATATAGAGTTTTGTAAGGATTTTGAGGTTTTTCAAGAAGAATTAGATAGATTTGAAACTATCCCTAAAAAATATAATGGTATAGGTACCTTAGGATTCAAATCGTCTGATCAAGCCTTCATGGTGGAGACTTTTATCTCTAATTTCAAGACGAGAATGAACCTGATGAGATCCCTGAGGAGATACAGGCCTTAGAATAATTATTTAAGAATAATTATCCCTTTGGAAAAAATATTAGAGGATACCTTTTACTACCTTAATGCCTCTAAATAATTTTGGAACTCGTCCAAGCACTTATTCAAGAAATAATCCAGAGCCACCTAAAGGGAGTGCCTCTAAGTCCAACATTGATATTTTTAGTTCTTATAATAAAATTTTATATAATATAGTTATGCATATGAAGAAGATAAAGGCTAACATCACTTTCCATGATCTAACACAAATCATAGAGCAAATGAACCTCTTGCTAGAATCATTGTCAAAGAAGTCTAGCAAGCCACTAAAGGCTAACCATGGTAATGTGACTATACATAAAGCTAAGGCAGAGACTCCTCCTATCCTACTCATTGTTAGGATGTTTATTAGTAATTTACATAAATATTTATTATATTTTATAACATGTAACAAAATCATCCTATTAGGTATTTGTAAATAACTTGGCTTGATTCTTACTAAGTCTGATAGATTTTTAACTTCGTTAGATAAATTTATAGTCAAGGTAATTGGAGAAATTTTAAATTTTCATATGCAATTGGATTCTGAGCCTAGATTGTAGTAATTTATTTATATCCAAGTTATTTATATTCTTGATTTTTATGGGATCTTTTTAAGTAGGGAATGGACCAAGGATTTTAATGGCTACATGTCCACTAATTACTCACATTTATGGCTACTATGGAAGGGAGTTATAAATTATGTCAATGTTGAGAGAGAGACAAGTATGAAGCACATGATCATTGAGTACAATGTTATCAATGAAAGGGTTAAAAAAATTGACTTAGACTTAGGAATTTCTACCATAGAGGTTGTGAAGGTATGTGATCTTAAAAGTACTCATGTTGTTCCTAGACTATGGAAGTTCCATTTTGATGGTGCTATGAGTAAATATAGATCTAGAGTTGGTGATGTCCTGATTGATCCTAGAGTTATGGAATATCATGCATCTTATATGATCAAATTCACTTGTACTAATAGTCTTACTAAATATGAGGCCTTTACCCTAGGTTTTTAATTTCATCTAAAGAATAAAGTCAAAAAACTACTAGTCTATAGGGATTCAGAACTAGTGGCAAACCAAGTAATAAAAAAATATCAATGCAAACTCTCATACCTTAAGATGTATATATTTAAGGTCTAGCATTTTATTGAGTCCTTTGATACTTTTAGCATTATCTTCATCCCAATAAAAGAAAACCAAACTATTGATGAGTTGGAATCTACTAAAGCCAACCTCATGCCCAACAAATATTCCCACAACTTTAGCATTAAGTTGATACCATGTCCTTTAGTTCTTGATAATGCTAATCATTTTAAAGTCTTCAATGATGATTAATAAATATTATATTTCATAACCAATTCTAGGGCATTTAATGTTTAGATCATTAATGAGACTAATGAAAATTCACTTAGGGAGGACAAATTTGATAGTGAAGTCATTAAACTAGATGAAAATAAGATCCTTAAGGGGATGATTTCTTTAGAGAGGCTATTTGATCAAGAAAAACTAGTTGAGGCCCATAATATTCCAAATGTGAATGTGAAGGACTACAATGTCAACCCTTATTGGTAAACATGGGAAAAACCTACAACAATATTAAGAATAAGAAGGCCAAATAGTTGCTAACTAGATATAAAAATGTGATATCATGGTCTTATGATGACTTAAATATATTTGATCTAAGAGTTATCACTCACACCATCCCCTTAAATAAAATTGTAAGCCCTTCAGGTTAAACTAAAGATTTATAAACCCTATCCTAGAACCAATGATCTTTATAGAGGTCAAGAGATTACTTGATGCTAGGATTGTGTTTCCCATCAGACATTCTACCTGGGTGGCTAATTTTGTGCCAATCAAGATGAAGAATGGTGATATTAGGCTATTCATTGACTTCAAAAAATTAAACAAAGAATATGAAAAGGATAACTATCATCTTCATTCTATTGACCAAGTGATTCAATTTATTTCAAGTTCAGCTATGATGTCTTTCCTTGATAGATTTTTAGGTTACAACTAGGTGTTGGTTGACAGGGAAGACATGATAAAAATAACCTTCACAACCATGTGTGGAACCTTCACCTAAAATGTAATTCCTTTTGTGATAATCAATGCAGGAGCTACATTTCAAAGAGTTATGGACCGTGCCTTCCAAGGTCTGATAGGTAAGTGCATCATTATATATATGGATGATCTAATAGTTTTTTAAAAAAATAGGGATGATCACTTTATGCAGATATAATAAGTTTTTGAAAGATGAAAAAGGCATTGAATTTCCTTAAACCCCAAGAAAAGTATCTTTTATGTAGCTAAAGGTAATTTTTTGGTCATGTTATAATTAAAGATGGGATCTCTATAGATCTTACAAGAGTAGAGGCCATATCTAGAATAGATCCTCCAAATAGTATAAAAAAACTAAAGTCATTCTTTGATAAGATAAACTTTGTAATAAAGTTCATTTTTGGCTTTCTAGAGATTGTCAAACCACTAAATGACATGCTAAATAAGGATGCCAAGGTTACATTGAATGAAGAGTCCAAAAAGGCATTCAATGACATCAAGGAAGCCATTAGTTAAGCTCTAGTCCTGATAAGTCCTAACTTTTTTAAGGGACTTCTATCTCCACTCTTTTGCATTTGACCATACTATGGCTACATTTTTTACTCAAAATATTGATGGGTGTCATCACCTAATTGATTTCATGAGTACTAAATTTAAGAATGTTGAGTTAAAATATTCATTAATTGATAAGTGAACATATTAATTAGTTAAGAAAGTAAATAAATTTAGGCACTATATCCTTAGAAATAAGGTGCATGTAATTTTACCTGATCCTACCATAAAGTTTATGTTGAGCTAGAATGATCTTAGAGAATGTAGAGGTAAGTGGATGTTAGTTTTGTAGGAATATGACATATAAATAAATACAAAAAAATTGGTAAGGTGCCAAGGCTTGATCCAAATTATTGTTAATACTAGCCCCAATCTGAGTATTATACATGTTGATAAAAAAATTTCAAGCTAGTGAGTGGTATTATTTTATCATACATTTAATAATTAATGGTACTTGTCTTGCATGACTATATAAGGAGAAAAATAGGGATATAAGGCTCAAATCAACCCATTATTTAACCAAATATGCGGTCTTATATATAAATAACTTTGAATGGGTCTACCTAAGGTGTGTCTCAAAAGAAGAAGTCACTCAGATCATGAGCACTTTTCATGAAAATATTGGCAATGGACACCCATCAAGGAAAATTACTACACATAAGATTCTCATGGTTAGCTAATAATTTCCAATTATTTTCAAGGATGCTCATAAGACTGTAAGGGAATGCCACTCATTTTAGATGTGTAGCACTAAGGAGCCTAATGCAGCAATGCCTTCACAAATAGTTATGGTTGACAAACTATTTACATAGTGGGTATTGGACTTTGTAGGAGTAATTAACCCCAATTCATCTAAAGGTCACAAATTAATCTTGAATAACATAGATTATTGTATAAGGTGGGTTGAAGTTGTAGCCACTAAATAATTTAAGATGGAGGAAGTGACCAGTTTCCTGGAAGAGAACATTTGTACTAGGTTTAGAAATCTAATCTCTCTAGTGTGTGATAATTGTTCTACATTTACATCCATAGAGATGACTAGATGTGCTTATGATAATTTAATTTTATTAATGTTTTCATCCAACCATTATCCCTAAGGAAAATGAGTCTCTGAATCTAGTAATAAAAACTTGATGAAAGCAATCAAGAAGTTTATTGCAGACAAGCCCAGGACTTGGCAGAAGTTTCTCAAGTATACATTATGGGTAGATAGGATAAGGACTAAACAAGCCTTGAAGGCATCACCTTTTCTATTTTTTATGGCTAGGATCCAATCTTTCTTATCACTCTTAAGATGCCTATGTAAACATTCATTCACGAATATATGGAAGAAGGCTAGGAGCTTAAAAAGTCAAGATTTATAGATATCATTAAGATGGAAGATGTAAGGGAGAAAGCATTTTATGATTTTAGCAGACATCAAACCATAGTGAAAAGGTGGTTTGATAAAATGTCAAAGATCAAGGTGTTTAGAAAAGGAGACCTAGTGCTCCTTTGGGACAAAGCATATGAGCCTAAGATCAAGCATGGCAAGTTCACACCTTTATCAATTAGGCCATATTAGATTGAGAAAAGATATATATTGGGAAACAATACTTTTAAGCTCAAAGATATATAAGGAGAAGAGTTCACATTGCCCAGCAATGGGTAGTACCTTAAACATTACTTTTCAATTTTTCCTCCTAAGATATTTGTGGAGTAAACTTTAAGATGGTTACATTTAATGTAGGTAGGGTAGTTATTTTATTTTCAATCCTTTCCTTCCTATCACTTGTTTGTATATAAGAATGCATATATTTACTTACTTTCCTTGATTTCTTACTCTCCTACTTTTTATTGTGTGTTTAATTTTATTTCCTAGTCCTTTGATTCTAGTAAGTCATTTTAGAAACCCTAACCTAAAAGTTTAGCTCGTTTGTTTGAACATAATATATGTACTAACCATGGATCTCAAACATTAGTCTAATTTTGTGATTAAAAGAAACTGGTAAATATTGATGAATAGGTTAGCTATTTTATGAGAACTTAAATATTGTCTTAACCTAAATTTGGTTTTAAGAAGATTTGTGCTTATTGGATGAAAATTTATTTTGTTGAAGCACAGTCATGCTTTCACATAATAAAAATCCTTTCCTAGGGAAATGGTTACAACCATAGGTTATTTTTTGAGGATCATACATTTGACAAAATCTTTAAACTTGGCTATCCTGGTTCCCAACCTTTTTTAAAGCATAAGAGATCATAAACACAAAAAATAAGAATACAATGTAAAATCAATAGATTTTTTCAAGCATAGGTGATTATAGTAACCTACACCAGGGTTACAGATTCCTTGATAGTAGTGGAGCAAGTCCTTGAGAGGATCCAAAGGTATCTTTATCAAGGATATAGATGCTTGGCTGGTAGTACAGAAATGCCCAAGCCTTCCCTAAACTAGAAGCATGGATCTTAATGAATATATAAGAATGCTTTAAGTCATTATTCTTGATTAGAGTTATGAAACTTGGAAGTTATCTCTTAAATCCAATGGAAATAGTAAGTGGAATAAAATAACACACATAACATAGTTATGTCTTAATGTTTGATCATAATTCTACAAGTGCAATGTTTCTTTCAACCATAAATTTATCTAGATAATGGCATGGATCAAATGGAATGATGAATTAGTTGTTTGTCTAAACTAGAGTCTTTAGGTTCTAACATATTGTTATGTTTCCCCTAGAAGTCACCATTTGTTGAGGTTAACATACACCCCTATTTTGAAAATTAGGACCCTTGAGATATTTTGAAGCTTATCCCTAAAAGCATGGCCTACTATGAACATTATTATAATTTGAAGATCATCTACTCTATCAAAATTGGTTATTGATTTATGGTTAGTTTTAAAATTGTCTAACATTGGTAATGATTGGTCTTCATGTCTTTAAGTTATAGGTTTCATTGAGCCCTTGCTGATGGTTCATGTTATATAACCTTGACATAAACCCCTGGCTCACATGTGAATTCAAATTTGGTGACAACATTTGGCAAGAATAGTTTAAATATATTTTGGACTTAAGCCTAATTTTTATGTTAAGGCTTCATTGTGTTTTTCAACATGACCAAACCTTATCTTAAAATTATGGTTGTTTCACTTTTATTTTCTTCTTTGTTCCTTATTATTCTAATCAAGTCTAATATTATGTTTTAGAAGGTCCCTTTTATTTTGGAACATTGTCCCTATGTTAGCCTTTTAGCCTAAAGTTTTAATCCAAAGGCCCCGAATACAAATGAGATCTTACCCTTAAAAAATTTAGCTTAAGCCTTTACTTTACTATGGGTCCTAACTTAATGTCCTTACTTCTTCACAAATCCAACAATTCATGCTTCATCATGGGGCTCAATCCATTAGAGTGAGCAAGGCTCAAGCCTTAACTTTAACAATATGCATCTCAAATGATCTAATGATCCATGTTTCCTTGCATCCTCTCAATCAAATGATGTGAATAAATCCTAACAAATTTGAGCACTTAGTCCTTTGGCCTAATCATTTTTGAGCTCCCAGATCATGATATATGGTTCTCACTTTATTGTGGGCTGAAGATCTAAAAATACGAAGACATCATTGAAAATTCAAAAATCTTAAGAGCTCTATAGAGTTATCATGTGACATACTTACATTTGAATATTAAAAGTAAATGGACTCACATGTCAAAAGGGACAAATCTTTAATAAGCTCTTATATATCAATTAGACATCCCTCATTTCATTTTTATCATTGATCCAATGAAGTGAACTAAGCCTAAGATATTGGGAAGCCCCACAAAGGTGCCAAGTGTCACTCTCGTACTGGGACATAGGGATTTGATGAAATTAAATTTGATGTTCATAGAAATGTCATTTGACATCTGTGAGGATGTATTTGACATCCACATGATCATCAAATTTAAGCCCATCAAAACTAAGAACTTCATGAGACAAAATTTAATGTTTGTGCAACCATCATTTGATGCCTAAGAGGACGTATTTGATGTCAGCAAGACTATGAAATTTAAGATATTGAATTATTTTATTCATGACTAAGATAGGCTCTAAAATATTTCTAAAAGGAATATAAATTGCTATGCAGATGATTGGAAACCTTGAGGATGTTTGAATGCTTCAAATCTTTAAACTATAAATGTTAAAATAGTCTCATAGTCTACATATATGAAAAACTAACTTAGTCTGAATCTATATATTAATGTCCCCATTGCATTTTCTTGAATGTCATGAACCTAAAGGCTCATACTAAATATTGTTTCAAAAGGCTATTCATAACATGAAACATGGCATAAGTGCTTTCAAATAAAGGTTTTATTGTGTTTATTAATACTATAAATCCCTATGTCAAAATTAAACATTAGATCCTTAGGCCATTTTGATCCCATTTGGGCATATTCAAATAGTTTAACATAAGTATTTTATGGCAAAGTGTGCATTATGTTTATTAAACATAACTTAGACATTGGCCTATAACATTTATCCATGATCCCCTTTATATGAATCTCAAAAGACTTGGGCAAAAAAATTTAGCCTAAAGTTTATTTAATGTTTAATAAACATGAAATAAACCTTAGCCTAATATTTTAAATCTATGTCCCAACCTTAATAATGTGTTGTTTAAAATTTGAACATCTTGTAGATCCTACAACTCATGATTCATTCTTGAGGGTGCCAATGAATTTTCAACAAAATTCTAAGAGCCCATGGGTTTGATGTATGGAAAATGTGAATTCAATACATAACTAAAAAAGGTGTCAAATCTTAGAAGGCTCATAGAGGTGCTAAGTGGCATAACCACAAGACCTAGTATGAGGGAAACTAATAACAAGCAAGAACTCAGATAATAATTGATGGCTCATGCTAATCCAAGATTTTGTTCTAAAAGTGTGAAGAAAAAAATCATTTTTAAATTACAATGGCTAGTGCATCAAAAGGAATTTATTAAAAATACCATGAAGGGTTCCAAATTAATGCCACATAACCACCACACAAGCATAAAATGAAAAAAATAAGAGATCTTGTGTGCCAATGAATGCAGACATATAAACATAAAGGTATAAATAAAATCCAAAACACATATGAGCCAAACTCCATGAGCTACCACCATTAAAGCTTTGAAGCCCTAAACTTGCATAAAAGGACCCTAAGTAAACTTGGATTAATTATACTGAATTCAGAAGAAGCTTAATTGTGATTTGAGAAAAAAAGAGTTAACTAGAGTTCAATTTTAATCTAGTTATGAACCAACTTGCAAGAATAAAATACATGGTATCTCCAATACAAAAATTAAGAGATGAGACCAAGTTGTACCTATCCATAAATTATGAAGGGATGGTTTTTAAGGATACTGAGTTGGATGTCATAGCCTTGAACAATGGAAACAAGAATTGGTCTGAGTTCTTCTAAACCATATAAGAATTGAAACCCATTACCAAAGAATAGTATATGATTACAATGGTTAATAGGAGACACTATGACCTGGTCATAGTTCAAATGGCTAGCCTTCTCCATGCTACTACCATACTAGAGGTACTTCATTGCATTGATATCTTAGTTCTAGTTTTCATTGATTGTAAGATTGAAAATGATTGGATTATCCACAAGGGAAGCTCTAGGAGAGTAGCCTACATTACCCCACTATACTTTGAGAAATAATACAAGATCCCCAAACCCCATGTGTAACTACCCATAATCAAAGGATGGACTAGTGAGAATGACATGGATACCATCCTTAGACCATGGTTGCTCTAAAGGAACCATTTATTCTATGACTTTGAGGGAAAGATCCCAATTGTCGAGTTTAGGGAAGGGATTAAGTATAGACACCACATGTAATTTCTATGGGATTGAGGGAAAGACCATAATTTCCCACCACTAATCAAAATTGCATATCTTTAAGTATAGACACCACATGCAATTTATATGTGACTATGTCTTCCTACATTGGTGGAAGCCATCACAAGGATTCCAATGCCCAATATTCCCCTTTTTATCAAGAAATATGTAGAGTTGATAGGAGATATATGGTTTTAACTAAATTTCACTATAATCAGAATTGAGGGGTTTCTAACCTAACAATTCAAGTTGCCTATCTACATTCCTTTGAAGTTAGCAAAGAAGGATATTGTATCTCAACCTTTCCATAGTGTTGATGGTTTTTTTAAAGAGAAAATTAAAGGCCTCCTCCATCCATTTTCTTTGACAATTAGAAGGATAGTTATACAAGATTGGAAATAAGTGGACACTATGTCTGGGCATAGGGACTCCATTGTATTTTAATTGGATGATCTCAGACAATGGGATCTAAGTAATTTCTTAGACCCACATTTTAAAAACAAATAACTACCTAAGCCAATCTATGAGCACCAATTAGGTCCTCATGACACCCTGTACATAAAGGCTAATAATTTTGAGGAAGTGCTTTCTAGATTCAAGAATACCAACCTCAAACTCATACATAGGTTAACCAGTGATGAAAAATAAAGGGACATATTAAAAATGCATCATGTTCAGTACCATTTGTTATCATGACCTTCCAACCCACCTTAGAAACAACCTCAGATGGAGCTCCCACATCCCCAAGCACAAATCACATAAAAAAGAAATAAAGAGAAGATGAAAGAGAGACCTAATGAGGGAACTTCATCCTTAACTCTACCTCCAAGACAAACATCCCTAGTCAATCAAATGGATATGATTGAGCTTGAGCTTGATGAAACTATTTGGGGTGCCTTCAAATACCTTTCTAAAGATTATGGTTTCAAGGAAGAAGAAGCACAAGTTGAATAAGCTTAGGTTTAAGAAGAGGAAGCTAAAGGGGATAAAGGGAATGAAATATCCCTTGACATAGTTCTAGTGGCACACAAAGAAAAGTGAAAAATGGAGTTGGCATTAGTCCCTATTGAATTAAGGAAGAGGATAAAGTTGATTCTCACTCATCCCATAAGTGAGATTAACTTTATTAGTGAAGAGTTCCTTATTTATAGATAAATCATCCCTAATTGGTTTATCTTTGGGAAGTTTTAGAAGATCCATTCTCACACCCACTAATGGGCCTTGACCAAGGCTATCAACATTGATGTTCATGAAGAAATCAAGCCATGAATAAGGGATCTAATGAGAGAATAAGAAGAAAGAATAATAATAAATAATACATGACCATAGAGCATGCAAATGGATTCTCTAAGAGTATTTAGTGACACTAAAGTTGAGGTCCTAGAGCCTAAAAAATACACAAATGTAATTACTATAGTACAATTCAATCCAGAGATAACTAGATTGAAAAGGGTAACTACAAGGAAAGACATGGTGGGAATGGAGGAGTTCACTTTCCAAAAAGTGGAAACCTTTATAAGCTTAACATCAGTTTGAGGACAACAACTTGAGGTGGTTGTCTATTATCAATGTTTTAAGTGTTATGATACATATATTATCATATTACAAATTGAACAAATCTAAAATAAAAAATTTGGGTTTTATTTCTCATAAAATAAACATGAGACATTTTTAGTCTTAAAACACTATTTGAAATGCTAGTAATTAATATATGATTAATTAAAAATAATTTGTTATAATTTTTATAAGGGAATTTTGAGGGTTTATATGATTATAATGGGAATAATGGATTTTTCATTTAAAATAATAATATATCATGCAAATCTAAACCAAGTGAAAATGGTTTATAAAAAATGATCATTAAATATATGCTAGACAAATGAAATGATTACTATTGTTATTTACATTGTATATGTAAATAAAATGGGGTTAGTTAAATGTTTATTAGCTAATCATGGTAATTAGATGCTAATACCAAAAAATAATAAATATTATGATTATCTTATATTCATACATACTATAATGTACATTATGTAAATCTTAATATGTTTAGAATATAGGAATTTTAGCATTATTATGATTATATGGTATTATTGACATTAAAAAAATAGGTGTAATGAAATTCACATAATTAGTTTTATTAATAGGAACATTCAAGTTATTAAAATTAGTTGTGTTTGTGAATCTGACTAATCTTGAGATCTAAAAGCTATACTAAAACTTTGGCCAATGTAATGTCTTTGATTTGAACATTGTCATTTCACCCGCTTGATTTAGTTTGCATGTATTACATGATATCATGTTAGAATGTATTTATTTATGTTATATTTCATGTGATAGTTATCTTACAACACACATGTTTCTAGTTGACTTTCTTGATTTCTACACTATCACTATCTTCCAATCTATGAAGGGAGGGTCATTACTTTGTTTGGAGATTGTGGGGGAGGGGGGCAGCGTGGGGTGGGGGTAGGGGATCAATGGTCCATGATTGGTGTTTAAAAGCAATTGGATGATACTCTCCATCACCTTACATTAGTAAACTAATAGAGACTTTAATTATGATTATTTTTGGATATCAATGAGTTCTTTGAGACTCTTATGTTCAATGGAACATTATATAACTGTAATAAATTATTAAAATATGTATTATTGTATACTTGTACTTTTTATGTAATTTATATAAAAATAATAGTTGGAAATAATTTATCTTTGGTTTTTGAGTTACTTAATCAGTAGTGTCTAAATTACTAAATTGGATTATTATTGTACATTATATTATTGAACTTAAGAAATAAATATTAGAGAGTTATCAATGATGTCATGGAGGAGTCTTGGTCAGTGGCTAAAGTGTTTTGATAGCCTAAGTAATAATGAAAAAGTGTGAAATGTATTTGTCCTAAGATGCTTAAAGTTAGCATGGTTGATATTTTATTTTGGCATGATTAAATATATTTAGGTATGAGTATGGAGTATTCACCATGTGTAAAAGGTACCTAATATGTTTTCTAAGCCTTGAGATCTTATATCCATAAGTGGAATTTATCTGGCTATCCATAGTTTTCATCTAGATACTTTGGGTCTAGTGGCATAAAATATGAGTAGGTATTTTGATTATGTTACCATTTCCACATGTAGATGACTCAGGAGGAAATGTTCACATGGGTTTATTCATTATTATGCCTAGATCTTATGCACTAACTATTAGGTTATGCACCTAAGCATTTCAAAAGATATGCAGGTGTAAATTTGGGATACCATGGATTTTGACAATGTTTTCCCATACATATCCAAATTTTGATGAGGTAAGAAATAGCTGAGTAAGAATTTTGATAGTAGAATATCTCACACATGGATGTTTCAAGAGAATTTGATCATATGGGTTTGTTCAATTTTCTGACTACTTGATTTGTGTTAACTTCTAGTCAAGTTCCAAAGTGAAGCAAAATATATGCATGTTCAAAGTTGGCCTTTCAGATAAGTTTTTGAAATGAAAAAATCTAAGTGAGCATTTTAATGTCATTATATCTCACACATGTGAGGTTTCAAAAAGTAGTTTATCATATGTTTAGATTCTCCTATGTGAGGAGATCATATGGTCCAAATTTGAGAACATGCAAGTGAGTGAGGTAAAATATATGATTATGAAAAGTTGGACTCCTAGATAAATAAGTAAGGATCGCATACTTGGTCTATTTTTTGCATGTTAAAGTTCAAGCAAGATCGATGAAGTGCATTTGCTCCAAGATGTCAGCAAGTAGATGGATGAGGACAAGTGTATGATGTTTAACACTAAGAAAAGATAACAACCAAGCTTCTTCCAAGGATAAATAATGAGTGGGTGATCATACAGATAGAGATAAATGCTGTGTATTAAATTCAAGAGGTTAAAGTGACAACTGTTTAACATTGTTAAAGACTGATTTATGTATAGGTGATTAATGGAGTGCACAAGGTCAACATGTTCTAGCTTTAAAGTTCAGCATTGGTGCATATGTGTTAAATTTTGAATAAATCGATGGTGTGAGATGGATCTAAAGCTGAGAGGACATGATGTGTGAGCATATCATTCAAAGTTTACCTATGACTATTCACTTTTAAATATTTGAATTTTATAAAGGGAAAAACCATTATGTAGTATTTTACCCATAACTTTTGATCAATAACTAATTTGATAATTGTATAAAAATAAAAGTTTAAGAAGACTCCATGATGAATCTAATGAACCTAATTTGAATATTTGGATATGTGTATAATCAAATATATTAAGGTTGAATTTTGATTATGTATTTGTTCTTATTCTACAAGTGACCTGAGAAGAATAATTGAGCTAATGTAGATGTTGATTAGATGTTTCATAATGAATTATATTTTGGGTAGTGTTATATTCTCCATGATAATACTTAGTATGATTTATGAAGGTTTAACTAGTCATGTGTAGTATGAATAATGGATTAGAAGGTGACTATGTGTTCATTATAATGATTATGTGTACATAGAGCTGTTTGAACTAATTGTGCTTAAGCAAAAGGGTTCCATGTTGATTTTTGGAACTTAAGGGGTAATTAAAGATCATATGGAAAGGTTACATGATTTTTTTAGTGATTATATCTTTTTTTTTGTTTGATGAAGTGAAAAAGGAGTGAATGGGTTCACACAAGACCTTTAAGGGCTACAAAGGCCTAATTGAAAGGTGTAGTTGCTTAAGGGTGACCCATAGATGATATGGACAAACTATGAAGTACATATTGAGATGTGTCTTCATATGATATATTAATTAAGGGTTAAGACATGCTTAATGTCTAACCAAGATGGTAATGACTAGGATTTCTCTTTAAATAGTGAAACTAAAGATAATGGTTTCTAGATTTGGAGGAAGAGATTTGGGAGAGACTTGAGAGAGGCTTATGTGTGTGATTTGTGTAGCGAAGGAGGGGTAGAGTTCTCTATGGATTAGTTGAGTAGAATATATTGAGGACTATTTATATGACCTATAGGTCATAATTTTATTACCATAATAGTGATCTTGCAGATTGAATGAGTGAAGGTGAAGAGTGATAAACAGAGGTCCATCATTAGGTGTTTAAGACATAAGTTCAAAGGTGGATGCATATATATGTGTTTTTGTGTTAGATCGGTATATAAGGTTTTTTTATCCTCCTTTCAAGATGAAATTTGATAAAAGTGTGTTTGTTTTTGTAACTCAGCTAGATAGCTATTGTAGCACCTTGTGGGATTGTAGTCTCACTAAATAGGGATTATAGTTCCTTCAATAGTTGTAGATGATCTAAATTGGTTCTTCTTATTATAGAATAGTAGTCCAATTGTATATTCTAATGGGTTTTCTCCACCAATAGGGTTTTCCAGATATGTCATGTGTTATGTTATTGATCTTACATTGTCTCTCTTATTCATTATTATGAGTGATGTGTATGCTTCATGATTGTTTTCATAACTGATTAACTATTTATAGAGATTGAAATTAAAGTTAGATTATTTGATATCACTTATTCACCCCCCTCTTAGTGATTCTACCTCTAAAAATTGGTATGATATTAGGTCCTTTAGTAAAGGCTTGATAGATTGAAGGTAATCCAAGGTATAATATTGGTAGTCATCAAGGGGGTTTCTATAATAAGAAAATATCAATGTTCAATGGATCTAATTATGATTTTTAGAGTGTGATGATGAGGATATAAATTATGTCTCTAGGGTTTGATGTATGGAAATGTATTCTAGATGGTTATGTTACTCCTATTACTCTTCCATATAGTACTGAAGATAAGAAGTTATTTGAGAATAATTACAAGGTAATGAATGCTATCACTTTCGGTCTTTCTAAGACTAAATACCCTAAGGTAATCTTTATTAATATACTAAAGTGATATGGGACAAAATGTATATCATTTTTTAAGGATATTCAAAGGTCAATATTGCTAATTTCTAGACTTATAAAGGGTAATTTGAAAGTCTCAAGATGAAGGAAGAAGATTCAATGGCATCCTTTTTGTAGAGAGTTGATGAGACTGTAAACATCATCAAAGGTCTTAGATAGAATCTTGAAGAAGATAATATAGTCCAAAAGCTATTAAGATCTCTATCTCTCAAGTTTGATTAAAAATTATCTACTATAGAAGAGAGTCATGATCATACTTAGTTGAAGATGGATCAATTGCATTGTACCCTTACTACACACGAGATGAGAGTAAATGATGATATACCACCAAAGAAGGAAGCTAAATTCAAGACAAAGATGAAGCCTAATAATAAGTTACAACGTAAGAAATTAAAATAGGATGAAATATCTAACATTGATGAGGATGAACTAATTGCTTTGAATACTAAGAAATTAAACACAGGCTTAGGGAAGTATAAGGGTAAACTACTATTAAGATGTTTAAATTATGGAGAGATAAGACATTTCTCTCATAAGTGCCATCATAAGCATGAAAAAATTGATGATTAAGAGCATGGTTAAGGTCAAGATGAATAAAAGAAGACAATAAAGAATAGAATATGTAAAATGTATAACAACAAGAAGAAGCCCTTTAAGAACAAGAAGAGTCTCTACACCGAAGAAGATTGTAGCTCATCAAATGATAGTGAAGATAATGACTCAGAATATAATCATGAAGATGTTGGTCCTACTAAAGATGAAGCTCTATTCATGGCTAAGGAATGAAGTTGAACACATTATAAGGTGTCTAATAAGAGTTATTTAGATGATGATGAAGATGAGGTTGATTGTGAGATGGTATTAAATAATTATCCTGAAGAACCAAAGATTGAGAAGAAGATCGATAATAAGATGAAATCTAAATTGAAGGACTATGAGGAATAGTTTAATGTGTATGAGGAAAGATTGTTTGAAGACTCTAAAAATCATGAAGGTGTTGTCATGTTTTTGTATTCTAAGTTGGAATATATGTCTGAAACTCTAAGATTCAAAGAAGAAGAATAATCAAGGTTAGTTTCTAAAAATGAGTAATTGAAATTTTAGTTAGAGAAGACATCTAGTAAGGTAAAGACATTTGTGAGATTTGAAAAGAGTTGATGTCATCTTGGAAATATTCTTAGTGGTAAAAAACATGCTAGTGATAGAACTGCTCTTAGTTATGAAGAAGAATAAAATAATGTAACTCAATACAAGATGAAGACTAATGTGAACAAGGATAATAATTAGACAAGGAATGAAGGTATTTGTAAAATAAAGATAGATCAGATCAGACAGCCAAATGTCATGAGGTATGCAAGATTTAATGGTTATTGTTACACATGTAATTAATTTGGTCATAGGAATAAAGGATGCAAGAGACTTATTATATATATGTTTTCATGGAACTATGATGGGGATCATCAGTCAAAAGGTGTGAACATAATCAAGTGCTTTAATTGTCTTAATGTGGGACACTTTGCAAATGATTGTCCACATAAGGTTAGAAAATGTGAATCCTATTCAAAAAGAGGAGGTTGTTTCATTTTTCATGACGTGGGACACATTGCATGTTTTTTTCAAAATTAGGTATGACAAGATAAATTTATTGAAAAAGGTATGGTGTGCTACAATTATGAATAGAAAGGTCACATTTATAGGTTTTGCAAAAAAAGGTATGTAGAATAGTTTAATCAGGCTCCTATAGTGAAAGAAATAAGACATGTTGACACATGGAATCCAAAGGTGAAAAGTGTGAGTCATGATGAGACTATAGGTCCAAGTAATCTATTTTATATGGTCAAGAAATCTATTAAAGTTGAAGAGTGCTAAGAGGTCTCATTGTCTACTTTTGTTGATAATGAAGAGATCAAGTTCAAGGAAAAGACCAAGATACTAGTTGATACTAGTCTTGAGGTATGTATGGATCCAAGTGAACATCTTACTATTGATGATCATGTATCATTCAAAGAACATCAATTGTCATTGGTTAATGATGAGGTTCCAAAATGCAAGGTGGATTCTTTAGATGAAAAGGTATGTCATGAATCTTTGTTGTCTTCATGTATTATCAATACAATTATAGAAGAAAAGTAAGACCAAGAAGAAGAAGAAATTCAAGTATTAGATGTTGAAAGAGGAGAAGGAATATGAGGAGTTGTGGGCAACTCCTAGTTTGACATTGTTATAAGACATTATGAAGTAGGGTGTCTCTACCTAAAGTTATTAGGAGACATATTTCTTATGAAAAAGAAAGTTTGTGTGCTCATGTTTATACTTCCAATCTATATAGAGTCTTGTTTTCATTAGAAGGTCATTAGTTAAGGGAGAGCAACAAGTTCATATGCTTGTTATAGAGATTTGTAATAGAGCTATTCTATAAGGTTAGAATGGGTGTTTCCAGATGGCATAATGAATTTGATGTAATTTCAAGTAGAGTTTGGTGCTTAAAAAGGTCTGTGAACTTATTTATGATGTGGTCTAGGTGTTTTTGTGGTCTAAAGGTGTGTTGAAGGCAAATTGATGTTTTTTGAGTGCTCTTAGTTTTCTTAAGTTTTTGGCTTAAGGGCAAGCAAGCCTAAAATGGGTTATAGGAAGCCATGTATCCTAAATGTGTGAAGGCTCAAATCTTGGTCCAGAAATGTGTGATGCATTTCTCCAAATGTGAAAGAGGTTTTAGAGGTGTGTATTGACCATAAGGAGGTTTGTTGACCTTATTTGTTTTGAGATTCTAGGGTTTTATGATATGCTAAAAAAGTGGTTTTCCTTGTGATTTGAGGTATGAGGCTTCTTAATAGGTTTAATGGGCCAAATATATTTTTAAATCAAGCTTCATATAGATTTTAAAGTTTTTGGTTCTCAATTTACTCAAGCTTTTATCAATATGGATGGCTAATTGGCTAGTAGATTTATGAAGGAAGTATGTTATAGAGGATTATCTTGGTGATGAAAATTAGTGTGATTGAGGGGGACTATGAGGGTTCTATATATATGATGTTTTAGGCCTTGAAGATGTGCCTACTAAAATTTTTGGGCTCTTTTATGTCGAGATAGGGATACAAGGAGACTAGACAGGCCTAGTGTGAAGAAGAATGATTTTTGATTAGTTTATACAAAAGAGAAAGGTATGTTTATCATAAGGAGAGTTGTCAAGTTGGTTGAGAGAATATTTCTTATTTTTTTAGTGGCATGAAGTTTTATTGGTTTTATTTTTAGTAGCTTGACATAGAAGGTTAGTTAGCATATATGGTGGTTCTTCATGATATGTGGAGATATGAAGATGCTCAGAAGGTGAAATTACTTACAGTTCTTAGGGAGAATCCCTCTCAGATGTTTCTTGATTTGTTCCATCATATTTTAGTGGTTTTATGTGTTATTTATTCATTATTTGTAGTTATTTGTTGAAGAGAGTGTTGGTAAGGAACAAGAGAAAGTTGTCAAGGTAACCAGAAGCAATCTCAAGTTAAGGGGAAGTTTGTCCATAGTTTTCCATAGTATTCATCTAGACACTTTAGGTCTAGTGATAGAAAATTTGAGTGGGTATTTTGATGATGTCACCATTTCCATGTGTGGATGAGTTAGGAGGAAATGGTAACATGGATTTGTTTAATTATGTCTAATTCTTATGTGCTAAATCTTAGGTCATGTGCCTAAGTGCGTAAAAAGATATGAAAGTGTAAATTTGGGCTCCCATGCATTTTTGTAGTGTTTTACAATAACCAAATTTGCATGAGGAAATAAATAGCTAAGTAAGCATTTTGATGGTATCATATCTTACACATGTGGGTGTTTTAGGAGAAGGTGATCATATGGGTTTGTTCAGCTTTGTGGCTAGTTGATTTTTGCTAACTTTTAGGTCAAGAACCAAAGCACAAAAAAAGATATGAATGTTCAAATTTGGCCTTCTAGACAAGTTTTTGACTTAATTTGCTCTATGGTAGAAAAATGTATGTGATTATTTTAATGTCATTATATATCACACGTGTGAGGGTTATAGGAGTAGTTTATCATATGGTTGGATTCTCCTATGTGAGGAGATCATATGGTCCAAATTTAATAATATGAAAGTGAGCAAGGTAAAAGATATGACTGTATAAATCTGTCCTCCCAACCAGATAACAAAGGTTCCCATAGTTTATTTTTCACATGTTAAAGTTTGATCAAGATTGGCATATCACACTTTATCCAAGATGTTAGGAAGCAACAAGATGAGGACAAGTGCATGATGATTAAAACTAAGCAATGATAAAGATTGAGATTCTTCCAAGGATCAATGATGAGTTGGTAATCATATAAATAGATATCAATGATGCAAATTAAATTCAAGAGGTCAAAGTGATAGATATTTAGCATTGTTAAAGACTAACATATATATATATATATATATATACATACATACATACATACATACATACATACAAGAGATCAATGGAGTGTATGAGGTCAAAGTTATTAGATTGCATAAGATGAGGTCAACATGTTCAAGGTTTAACATTTAGAATTATAACCTATACATTAAAGTTAAAATAAAATTGAAACTATGAGATTGATACAAATCTAAGAAGACATGAGATGTGATCATAGTGTTAAAAGTTTAATTGTGACTGTTTGCTTTTAAATGTTTGAATTTTATAAAGGGAAAAAAAAGTCTATGGTATTTTGCCAATAGCTTTTGATCCAGGATGAATTTACTAATGGTATAAAAAGTAAAGTTTAAGAGGACTCAATGGAACATCTAATGAGGATAATTTTATGATTTCTAAGTTTTTATAGTTAAATATATTGAGGTTAAAACATGACTATGTGTTTGTGTTTGTTTTGTAAGTGACTGGAGAAGAGTAATTTAGCTTATGTAGATGTTATTTCGATGTTTCTTAGTGAATTAGATTTTAGGGAGTGTTTTAAACTCCATGAGGATACTCTATGTGATTTATGAAGGTTTTACCATTCATCTGTAGTATGAATAATGGATTGGAATCTAACTATGTGTTGACTCATAATGACTGTGTGTATAAAGAGTTTTTTGAGCAAATTGTGCTTACACATAAAGGTTTTATGTTGATTATTGGAACTTAAGGGGGACCTATTGATAATATTTAATTGGTCCATGCTTTTTATATTGGTTTTGTATTCTTGTTGTATTTGAGGAAGTGATAAAGGATTGAATGGGTTCACATGAGACCTATAAGGGATACAAGGGCTTAAATGAAAGGTGTAATTCTTTAATGCTGACCCAAAGATGATATGGCCAACCTATAAATTTTGTATTGAGATGTGTCTTCATATGATAGATTCCTTAATATCTAAGACATGCTTAATGGCTGATCATGATGGTGATGATCATGATTGTTCTATAAATAGTGAAACCAAACATGATGGTTTCTAGATTTAGAGGAAGAAACTTGGGATAGATTTTAGAGAGGATTGTGTGTGTGATTTGTGGAGTGAAAGAGGGGTAGAGATAATTTTGTATGATTTGAAGAGTATAATATATCAAGGAATATTTGTATGACCTATATGTCATAATTCTATTGGCATAATAGTGCTCTTGTAGATTGAGTATGATGAAGGTGAAGAGTCATAAGCAGAGGTCCATCATCAGTTGTTGAAGACATCAATTCATATTTGGATGTGTACATAAGTGTTATTGTGGAAAATTATCATCTAAGGTGGTTTAATCCTCCTTTCAAGGTAAAACCTGTTAAAATTATAGTTATTATTGTATCTTAGCTAGATAGGTGTTATAGCACATTGTAGGATTGTAGTCTTGCTAATAGGGATTATAGTTCCTTATTTAGTTATTGCTAGCCTAGATTGGTTCTTGTTATTATAGGATAGTATTCCAACTATAGGTTCCAATTGATCTTCTCCTCTAAGAGGGTTTTCAACATATGTCATGTGTTATGTAATTGATCTAACATTATCTCTCTAGCTCATTGCTATGAATGATGTGTATGCTTTATGAATGATTATGATAACTGATTAAGTGTTTGTAATGATTGAAATTGAAGTTAGATTACTTGGTATCACCCATTCCCCCACTCTCCTCTTAGTGTTTGTACATATAAAAATAAAATTAGCGTATGTTATATTGATCACTATCTAAATGAATCAAACAATTAACCTTATGGTTAATAACATGGTGAAATTAATGATGCATTTAGTTAGGGATCATTGATGTTGATTTAATTATGAAGTTGAGTAAAAAATAACCTAAAACTAGTTAATTTTGAGGGTTTGTTACATTATGGTATCAAAGATGAGGCTCAAACTCTTGGACTTATTGAGTCTACTAATGTATTATTGTTCTGTTATATCCAAAAAAAATAATGTCACATCAAATGCCAACTAATGAGGGTAAATCAAATCCTAATTATTCTTACCCTCTAATTGACCCAAATAAATTTTCCAATAAACAAGATGCTCAGCTTGATCATATTATTGTAGCCATGAATCAAACTAGGGACCATATAGATTCCCTAGAATAGAAAGGTCATGGCCATGTTAAGGAGGAGAATTATAATGAACCTAAAGAACATCCTATTGAGAAATAAGTTCCTAAGGAGCCTAGGAAAGAGGAGGTACCTAAATATGTAACAACACATGTAGATATTAAACATGCATGTGACATGAAAAGGTTAGTCCACCCAAATTTGATGGAAACATTATGCAAAATAGCGCTTAATCATGGTTAACTGAGATGACAAATTATTTTGGGATTCATAATTACTTTGAGTTTACAAAATTATTATGGGGAGATTATTAGTTGGCTATTAAAATAGATATGTGATAGGTGAACAAAGAATTAGAGAGAACCTTAACTCTACCACCACTATATGGGAATAGGTCATGAACTTGTTTAGTTCATAATAGCTGCCCCAAATTTATTTTGATCAGAAGCTGATAGATTTTTATAATCTAAAGTAGGGAGACCCTACAATGAATTAATACTAGGATCTATTCACTAATTTTATAATGTATGTTCTATCATATGATGTAGACATGAGGTTTTGCATCAAGATATTTATTATGATATTAAAACCTTGAATTAGGTGTAACGTGGATGTCCATGGGCCATCTTTTATAGATGAGTTATTCAAAAAGGTAATTAAATAGGACTATAATCTAATGTCACTTTCTCAAGTTAGAGAAAAATTGAATAAAATTTTTGGAGGTACCAAACTTACTTTCAAATAGAAGAATTGAAAGACAAGTGGAAACTCTAAAAACTAGTTCGATAATCATAATGCCAAGTTTAACAATGATCTAGGGAACAATAAACTAGGTAATGGTTTTAAGGGAGGTTTCAATGGAAATCAATAATTAGATAGAAAAGGATGACCTAGTGGATGCTTTGTATATGGAGGTGATCATTACACTAGGGAATGCACTTGGGGAAAAATTTATGGTAAGAATAAGGGTTTCACTTTGTGATAGGGATATTTTTAGTAGAGAATTCACATAGCTATTGAAAACTGTGAAGCTACATTTTTAGATTCTCCTATTGAGTTATTATGTACTTTATTTGGTCAACCAATTTTAATTTTGATTTACATTAGAGATATTGAATTTTTTATTGATCCTAATATGCATAATAGGTTGTCTAGAAAAGTTAAACTTGTGATAGATGAATGTTAAATTCAATATGGGAATGAATCCAAGGTCAAGGTTTATAATTGTTTGGTTAAATTTGAGATCAAACTACATAAATTCAATATGGTATTGGATATATTTTTAGTTCCATTGGGATCATATGATGGGATCCTATGATTAAACTAGTTAACTTAACATAAATCCAAGGTAAATTTTCTACTTAAAATGGTTGAATGTCTAGGTGATTTTAGTAATCAAACCCAAATTCATGTAAGAAAGAAGGATCTTAAGCTTAGATAAATTTTTGTAATCAAGTTCTAAAAATCTAAAAAAAAGTGTGTCAAGCATTTATTGTAAAAATAAATGAGATGGAGGAATCAAAGGAACCTTATGTCAAATATAATCCTTTTCATCAAGATTTTTGAGATGCTTTTCCTAAAGAGTTTTTAGGTTTGCCCCTTAAGATATAATTTGATTTCTCAATTGACATCATTCCATGATCTAAACCATAGTTTAAATCCCCTGACATATTGATAATAACTAAGTTAGTGGAGTTGAAGGTTCAAATTTAAGAGTTGTGTAAGGAGTTGATATGACCAAGTGTGTCACTATGGGGTGCTCTAGTTATGTTAGCTAATAATAAGGATGGAAACCTTTAATTGTGTATTGATTAGAGGATGTTGAATAAGGTAATGATCAAAACCACGTATCTATTACCTCAGATTGATGATCTTTTTGATAAAATTTATGGAAAATTAGTTTTATCAAAGATTAATCCTCAAGCAAGATATCATTAGTTAAGGATTCATGAGGAAGACATTCTGAAAATAGTCTTTAGAACTTGATATGAGCATTACGAGTTCATGGTTCTTCCTTTTGGGATAACAAATGTGCCAATAGTATTTATGAATATCATAAATGGTGTGTTTAGGGATTATCTAGATTATTTTGTGTTAGTCATTTAATATGATATCTTCATATTTTTTGAATTTGAGGAGGAACATCTAGATTATTCAAAGTTGGTTCTACAACTTTTATAAAAGCATATAGATTTTTAGAAGATATATAACTATGCCTTATTTTAAAAAAAGGTATAGTATTTAGGGAGCATTATATCTATAGAAGGAATATATATGGATTATTTTAAGATTAAAGACATTATGGAATGGCCAATACATAAAAACATCCATGAAATTAAGAGTTTTATGGGTTTCAAAGGATATTACAGGAAGTTTGTTTTAAACTTTTCTAAGATAGAAAATATGATTACCTTTCTTGAGTAAAAAAACCTAATTTCATGTGGTTAGTGAAGTATGAGGATGTTTTTAAGGAGTTGGAAAGAAGATTTACCTCATCACAAGTGCTAAGAGTTCTTGATCCAAATGGTCAATTATTGGTAATAATCAATGCTTCAGGAGATGGTCGTGGAGGAGTTCTCATGTAAGAGGGTTCTATTATAGTTTATGAGTCTAGAAAGTTGAAATTGTATGAGCCAAATTATGCCCTATATGATTGCAATTGGCTACAATTATTCATGCATTATAGGTTTGGAGACATTATCTATTTGGAAAACCATTTGAGATAAGGACTGAGAGATTAGATCTCAATTATATCTTCACCCATCCTAACTTGAATGCACATCATAGATGATGGTTAGATTTCTTTTCAGATTATGATTTTGACATTAACTACATTAAATATAAGGAAAATAGGGTTATGGCTACCTTATGTCGTCAAAGGTATATAACATCTTTGGCTAATATTAGGAGTACCTTTCATGATCAAGTGGTCAAATTCTCTTTAAGAGATGAATCTTATGAACAAGTATAGTTAACATTAGTTCAAAATTCTAAGGATCCTAAATATGAGTGATTCAAATTTAAAGATGATGGTTTGTTGAGGTACAAAAGGTATATTTATGTATTATATAGCAAGAATTTGAGGAATTTATCAATCAAATAACTCCACAATTTTCTTTATTTGTGTCATCTAGGTATGACTAAGCTCTTAGTAGAGCCGAGGCCATTATATTTATGGAAAGGTATTAAGAAAGATGTAGTAGATTTTATTTCTTAATGTTTTGAATGTTAGTGAGTAATGGGTAAATATGGACATCATGTTGGGTTGCTATACCCACACAAAATAAAATAATGGAAGTGGCAGGTCATTAGTATAAGCTTTGTTTAAGTGTTGCCAGTGTCTTGAAATTGACATGACATGATTGTGGAGGTTTTTGACAAACTCACCAAGGTAGCTCACTTCATTCCTAGTAATATTTTAGATGATACACCTATTCTTGAAAATATATTAATCAAATAATTGTATAAGTTACATGGGATTCTAGAAAATATTATTTCAAATAGGGAACATTAAATGACTTCTAGATTCTAGTTGACTCTTAATGAAACTTTGCATACTTAGTTAAAATTTAGTATAATGTACCATCTAAAAATAGATGAGTAAATAGAGAGGGTGAATTATGTGTTAAAATATCTTCTAAGGACGTACTGCATGGATCATCAATATATGTGGGAATATTACCTTCCATTGGTTGAGTTTTCCTACCCAAAATCATACTAATTAGTGTTGAAAATGTCTTCATTTGATGAATTGTATGGAAGAAGATCTAGAACACCAATCAACTATGACAAGTTAGAAGACATGGTAGTATTTGGTTTATATATGCCTCTTGAAATGGAAAAGTAATTTAATTTAATAAGTCAAAGGTTGGGTAAAGCTAATGATAGACAAAAAAGATATGCCGATTTGAAATGAACAAGAAGGAATTTTTCAGTTGGAGACAAAGTGTTTTTATGGGTTAAACCTCCAAAAAGCTCAATCAAATTTAGAAAATTATCCAAATTATGCCCTAGATTTATGGGACATTTTGAGGTCTTGGAATTTGTCAATCATGTGGTGTACATGCTTAGTTTTTCACCAAATTTAGAACTCATTCATAATGTTTTCCATGTGACCTATATTAAAAAGTATGTTTCTGATCCTTCTCCAATATTAAATTGGAATTTTTTACAATTTGTGTATCCTAGGGTGGGCACAATAGAACTAGTTAGAGTAATTGACACTTGCAAACTTAGTTTTCATATTAGAGAATTGTCATAGTGCAAGGTCTAGTGGGACCATTATTTTCAAGATAGTGGTATTTGGGAAGATTATGAAGAGTTTCAAAAGTTGTTACCTCATTTTTTGCTTAGTAATTTAGTATATATTATGTTTTTTTCTATTAAACACTATTTATTTCATAACTTTTATTAAAATAAGAGTCATCATGATGATGTCTAGCTTTAGGGAGAAAGGATATTACATCCCAATTTTTCCTCTATATTTTTTAATCTATTTATTATTGATTTTCTAGTTAGTGATTGGTTTACTTGATGCATTAAGTAACTAAATTAGTTTTATGTTGATTATGGATAGTTTTTATTACTTATGATCATGATAGTTAACTATTAGTCAGTTATTTTTATTATATTATGATAAATTTTAATCTTGATTATATAATTTATTTTTTTATAATAGTTTATTATGATTTTTACATGATAAGGTCTAATTACTATTCACTTGTACTAAGATGGATGCAGGATGGATTCCACCCTCATGACTATGACCAAAGGAGGGTATCATTAGAGAGTATGGCAAAGATGGTGATAAGTGTTAGAGGAACAAATGAGATGGGAACCCTTCACATACCACATAGAGTATAAATTTGTTGGTTAAGTGTTAATTGGTTAATATTTATTGTAACATGCATTTAGTTATTAATGTATTTTATGTATTTGGATATGTTTTATTATCATGTTTGCATATTTATTTAACCTTGGTAATATGTTTGCATTTATGAGATCATACAATGGCTAAAATTATTATATGTTTATTTTAATCCATTTTCTACAACTATGTAACATATGGGTCAAATAAGTTAGGTGTGCATTTGTAGAGGTAAATAAAAATGTTTTGCTTAGTTTACTTCAAATATTTATATTATTCATAACTTGTGCTTCGAATGCTTTGAATGATGTTTTTATGTTATGAACTCTAAATATAATGTCTTATAAATATTTGTAATTAATTTTATTAATATCTATTTTGAACATCATAATAGTATTATATGCAGGGTAACTAATGTATTGTCTATAAATCAAATTAATTTGGTAGAGGGTTTGGGAATAAAATTTAGGACATGTTTGATTTAAATAAAATTTATTTTTATCATAAATGGACTTGATTTTCTTGTGTGGTTGATGATTACACTTAGACTAAGTTTAGGCTATGAATATTAAATAAACTCATATTGTTTGAGGTATAGTCAAAGGCATGGGTTAAATTTTTATAGAGGTATGATTTTTAGGTTTAAGTTAAAAGCCTTTGAACCATAACATTTTGCATGGTAAATAGTTTATATTTACTTGGGGAAAAGATAGCATGTAGATTATAATGTTTAAATGATTATTAAACATGGATTATTTAGGCATATAGGGTTGAGTAATTGATTTTTAGACTCTTTGAGTCATGATACTAATATTGATAAACTATTTTGGTTACATTGTTTTGTGATGATGACTTTTAGACTACTTAACTACCTATTGAGAAATTAGAGGAAATGAATATTCCATAATTTTGGCATGCAGATTGGAATTTTTTTGAGATAAATTGGAGCCATGGGTTATGGAGTAGAGGATGGTGGATAAATAGAGATAAAGGAGAGCATGAGATAAGGAGTAATATATGAAAATAAGAATTTTGGGCTTTTTTTACCTCAAATTAGAGGTAGGGTCCATTTTAAATTATTTCTATTTTTCTCTATTAAAAACCATTCCATGATTATCATGTGGATGTTGCTGGTTAATGTTTTTTTGGATTTGGAGGTTCTATGTTTATATATATATATATATATATATATATATATATATATATATATATATATATATATATATATTTGAGTTTGTGTGTATTATATAAGTGTGTGTGTCTATATATATAATATATATACATTATGGGTCATTTTTATATAACCCTATGGATGGGTTTGACCCATCCATAGGTCAAAGTATGAAAGCATCTAGAATTTACATTATACAAGGATGAGTATAGATGGACCCTCCTCTTTTCTTTTAAGGGATATGTGATGTATGGTTGTCTTAATTGTGTGTGAACCACTATTTGGATTTTCAATAACTTGCGTTGTGAATTATTATTATGGTTATGTAAAATTTAATCCTAGATCATCATGTAAAATGATCATGTAAATTTGATAGTGGAGTCTATTTTGTTTTGTTGGATATAATAGATATACTGAACATGGATTTGATTTAATCTATTTAAATGAGAAAAAGGAAATCCCAGTTGGAAGAATATAAATTGTATTTTGTTTTATTACTCATTCAAGCCTTACCTTTATTGTTTATATTTCTAGTGTTCATAAATTTAACTAGATCTGTGTGTAAAAAAAATCTACTTCTTAAACTATGGACTATAGATGTATGGGAGCCTTGAAATAAATTTAGTTAATGGTATCAATTTTTTAAAATGTTTAATTGATTGGTTTATTATGACTAGTTAAATATTGAGTGATCTAAATAACTAGAGGATTGAGTATTAAGAGTTGAACCTATATCTACTTGATAATTCATGAATATTTAGAATTCCATTATGTTGGTAAATTATATTGAACAAAATATATTTTGGTTATTTTATAATAGTATATTAAAATAAATATGAAATTAAAATATGATTGCATCTATTGTGTGTGTGTGTGTGTGTGTGTGTGTGTGTGTGTGTGTGTGTGTGTGTGTGTGTGTGTGTGTTACACACACACACACACACACACACACACACACACACACACACACACACACACACACACACACACACACACACACACACACACACACACACACACACACACACTTGTATTCATTTGAACCTTATTTATAATTTATTTGGTTGTTCATTATGAATGTTTTAAGTGGTATGATACATATATTATCATGTTACAGATTGAACAAATCTTGAGTAAAAATTTTGGGTTTTATTTATCTTAAAATAAATATGAGACATACTTAGTCCTAAGACACTATTTGAAATGTTAGTAATCAATGTATTATTACTTAAAAATATTTTGTCTAATGTTTAATAATGGAATTCTAAGGTTTTATATGACTGTAATGGGGATAAGGGATTCTACATGTAAGAGAATACTATATCATGTAAAGATTAACCTCTGTGAAAATGGTTTATAAACAAATGATAATTAAATATCTAGTAGAGAAATTAAATGATTACTATTTTTTTTAACATAACATGTATAAATAAAATGGGGTTCTTTAAATGTTTATTAACTAATAGTGGTAATTGGATACTAATACTAAATATTAGGAAATATTATGATGGTCTTATATTTATATATACTATAGCATACATTATGAAAATCTAAATATGTTTGAAATATGTAGATTTTAGAATTATTATGCTTATATGTTATGGTTGACATTAAATAAGTGTAATAGAATCCACATGCTTATTTCCATTAATAAGTAGATTGGAGATATTCAAATGAGTTGTGTGTGTGAATTTGATTGATCTTGAGATGTAGAAAACTATCCTAAAGTTTTAGCCAAAGTAATGTCTATGGTTAGAACATTATCATTTCACTTGTTTGATTTAGTTTACATGTATTTCATGATGTCATGTTAGAACCTATTTATTTATTATATGTTTCATGAGATAGTTATCCTATAACACAAGGGATTTTAGTTCACTTTCTTAGTGTCCACACTATCAATATCGACACATCCATGAAGGGAGGGGCATTCCCTTATTGGTAGATTGTGTGGGGGATCAATGGTCTATGGTTGGTGTGTAAAATCATGAAAATGATACTCTCCATCTCCTTTCATCTATAAACTAATATAAACTTTATTCAAGATTATTTTTGGATATTAACAAGTTCTTTGAGACTCATATATTTAGTGAAACATTACATAATTGTAATCTGTTATTCAGATATTTATTATTATATACTTGTAATATTTGATGTAATTTGTATCAAAACAATAATTGGTTGTAGTTTATCTTTATTTATTGAATTAATCAATCCGTATTGGTTGAATTATTAAATTGGATTATTATTGTGCATTATATTATTGAACTTAAGAAAGAAAAGTAACATATGTTATATTGATCACTAACTAAATGAATAATATAGTTAACCTTCTAATTATTATAATAATTTAATTAATCATGCATTTAATTAATGATGAATTTAATTATGGATCATTAATGTTTATTTAATTCTAAAGTTGAATTAAAAAATTAACATAACTCTAGTTAACCCTAAGGGGTTATTACACATGTGACTAAATCACTATAGAGATCGCACCAATTGGCTAGTTAAGTAGGAACATGGTGGGATAAAAATAAATTATAAATGGTTGTTGATTCCACTATCAATTATAATAAATTTTTAATGTCTTTTAGGGATTTCTGGATACCATATATATACTTTGATCAAAAGCTAACATATTTCTAGAATCTAAATCAAGGAGAACTATCATTAATAAAGTACTAGGAACAATTTACAAACACTCTTAAGTATATTACCTAATACTATAAAGAATAATATTTTTGGATCAAGAATTTCATCATGGATTTGAGGCTAGATATTAGTTGTCAAGTGGGTGTGCATGGACCTAGTTCCATGGATCAGGGTTCTAAG
>JARHVA010007775.1:132500-172500 GCA_037957365.1 Torreya grandis
CGTGATGGTTTTCCCCCTCAAAAGAATAGCATTAAGGGAGAGCGTAATAGGGGAGGGGTGGAAGATTGTGATAGTTGGGATTGCATAGAGCTTTTGTTAACTAACACACACACATATTTTCTTGATCTTGACTGTCTAGTTTTCATTTCAGTTTGGTATTAGTTATATTATATAGGTTTATTTATATAATATTTTGCATGGTTATTTATGTGGGTCAGAAATGGTGAATGGTACCATAAATTTTTTATATTTTTCTTATCTTAATTAATAGTATATTTATCGAAATTAGGATCTAGAGTTAAGATAGCTTATTTCCAATTATGTTTGTGTTTCTTTTTCGTACCATTGCAAACCATTTATGGAAGATTGTGATAGTTTGGATTACATAGAGCTTTTGATAACTAACACACACATAGTTTCTTGATCTTGACTGTCTAGTTTTCATTGCAGTTTGGTATTAGTTATATTATATAGTTTTATTTATTTAATATTTTGCATGTTTCTTTATGTGGGTCATAAATGGTGAATGGTACCATAAATTTTTTTATATATTTCTTATCTTAATTAATAGTATATTTATTGAAATTAGGATCTAGAGTTAAGATAACTTATTTCCAATTATGTTTGTGTTTCTTGCTCATACCATTGCAAACCATTTATGGAAGATTGTGATAGTTGGGATTACATAGCGATTTTGATAACTAACACACACATAGTTTCTTGATCTTGACTGTCTAGTTTTCATTTCAGTTTGGTATTAGTTATATTATATAGGTTTATTTATTTAATATTTTCCATGTTTATTTATGTGGGTCATAAATGGTGAATGGTACCATAAAATTTTTATATTTTTCTTATCTTAATTAATAGTATATTTATTGAAATTAGGATCTAGAGTTAAGATAGCTTATTTCCAATTATGTTTGTGTTTCTTGCTCGTACCATTGCAAACCATTTATGATAGATTTATCACTTATGTATTTAACTATGTGTTGTTTGATGTCTTAAAAAATCCTTCTCATTAAGTTTACATCACCTTTATATATATTGGATACACATTTGATAATAAGCCATGAAAACTTATATTACATTAAGCATATATTTTGCATGAGGTTTAAATTGATTATAAGGTGATTAACTATGTTAATAGGGTGTTTGATTTATAATGATTATTTAACCACTTTAACAACCTAGGTATATCTAACATAACCCTTTATGGACTTCAAGTGAATAAAGGATGCCATAAAATACAATAAAGATAAATATATATATGATTAGGGTTTGAGATAGCATAGAGTTTGATGAAGTGTTTCTATATGTAAGGAGGATAACTAAGTGGAAGTAAGGACTACATTTTTGATTTCCACTACATGCATGTTTTTGGGGGAACCACTATAGTCATTCATGAGGATTTAATTATAATAAATGTAGAGTATAGCTCAGGAGGAGAAATGGGTACTTCTATAACTAGTAATTTTAACCAATTTATATAGAGAGGAAAATAAAATGAAAAAAGGTATATGAAGTGAAATTAATAGACAAAGGAAGGAGAATAGAGGACTTGGAGGGATTCATCCATACATATTTTCAAGTAAAATTTGGGGGTGGAAAGAATTTAAAATCCTAGTAACATGAACTTGGAGATATATATGAATGTCCCTTCTTGCTTGAAGTTACAATTTTGAATAGAAATGTGTGAAATAGTTAAATACATTTTTTTTCTTGAACTCCATTAAAATGCATGTATTGTATTCTGAGTGCTCTATTTGAAAAATGTGTTTGACTATTATTAAATTAATAATATGGTTATGTCTTATGATTCACTTAAAATATTCTTAGTTTTGGCCTAGTTTTACCTGACATGGTGTCATAGGTAAATAGGTTAAGAATGATAAAACTTGAGTGACAAAATCATATCCATTTTATTATTTAAAGCCATAACTAGCTAGCGATTAGACTCTAGTTTGATGATATTATAATAAAATATATAATGATATATGAATGAATGTTTTCACTTGTATTACATTTATCCTTTTTTTTTATGTGTTTACATACATACATGTATGCATGTATGTATGAATGTATCTATAATGAAACTATTTTATAATAGTAAATGCAAAAGGATTATGTTGTCATTTGAACCCTAACATGAATACTTTTTATTACTATAAAATTGATATATATATATACACACACACACACACGCAGACACACACACACACACACACTTGATTACAAACCTAACAACCAAAATGACATGAAAACATTATGACACAAATAGTCACAAACATGATTATACACACACACACACACACACACACACACACACACACACACACACACACACACTTGATTACAAACCTAACAACCAAAATGACATGAAAACATTATGACACAAATAGTCACAAACATGATACACACACACACACACACACACACACACACACTCCAAATGTATGGGATTGTTGTCATTTAGGTGATTGTATTTGTACTAGATGTAGCTTATCATTTTGATGGTTAGGTTTGTGACTCTTCGTAGGATAATGTTTTCATGTCATTTTAGTTATTATGTTCCTAATCAGGTGTAACATAATGTCTTGGTGTCATTTGGGTGGTTTTTTTCTAATACTAGATGTAGTGTATCTTTTTTTAGACATACTTATAACCAATTTTAGCTTATTAATTTCATGGTCATGTGTTCTAATATTAAGATCTATATTTATTGGCTTTATTTAGGTTTGGCATTAATATGTCATATTGAGGATTTGTATTCAATTAAAGTAATTCTTTTATTGATAAAAGAGTATTCTTTGGGTCTTTGTGTCTCATTTTTGTGGTTGTATCTTATATTTGTTAAAATTATTTTCAATGGAACATTTGTTGGCTATAAAATTAAAATTTTTTAAAGGTTTTTATTTTATGTTTAATTATATGTGACATTTTAATATTAAAGGTCATGTGGAAATTTTATTTTCCCTTATAAACCTTTACGGGTGAGATTTTATCCCACCTATAGGCTTATAAGGTGATAAATGACATTAAATATAAATGTCCTTATTTAACACCTTGAGTTATGAGTGAACCTAAAGTATAAATTTATGGTTGAAGTATTGACTATGGATGTGGAAATGTTATTATTGAGTTTACATTTTAAATTGAGGAACCTTTATATTGACAGGTAATATGCATAATTAATGTGTAGAATACTATATCTTACCTTAGTAAATATTAATAATGGTAGTAATTTATTTATATGTTTGGAATCCCTTAATTATAACATATATGTTAAAAATGTAAATTAATAAACATTGAATTGGGACTGATTAAAAATAGTATTAATGTTCTCCTTTATAAATTGCATTTCTATGGAATAATTATGTAAGATTAAAACTAGTGGATTGGTTTGATTTTGGTCTGATATATGATTAAATTAAGAGTAATGTTGAATATTGTAAGGTATTAGTTAAGACCTCCTTTGTTTATAAATGGTGATAATAAATTGATTATCCATGGTTATCAATAAGGATGTTGGTAACTAAGTTTTATATAACAAAGATTAATGATAATTTGGATTGTTAGAATTGGGTTAATTTATTTTTTCCAATATTTATTTATTACGGGATGTTTTACATAACTTGGATTTTTCCTAATTTCATGGAAAAACTAACTTAGGTGTATGGTTTTATCGGATGACTATGATGTAACTCCTTTGACTAGCTAATACATGTATAGGAAATACAATTTAATTATAAGGATCTTTGACCACCTTTTGTGGAAGATTTTTTATTCTATTTTGAGGGTTTTTTACCACCTTTTATAGAGGAGTTACATGGCACTCTCTTATATGTACACCTCACATTTGTGATCTTTTAATAATGGAAGATTGGTATTTTCACTCCTATTTTTCTTATACAATATTCTCATATTGATTTAATTTATCTTATATTTATGTGTTTTGTTCTTGTTTTTCCCAAACCTATCATGAAATTATGTATCCACCTGATCTAGTGATATTTTCCACAGCCCTAATTTTGTATTAGAGCACCACCCTTGTATTTCTATGTTTGGTTTTATGTTATACATTTTATTTTGAAACCTTAGTATTGTTTTTAGTCTATTGTGAGGCATTTTAAGAGGGTTTACCAAAAAAATGGCATTTTTTTGAAATTTAGAGTGTCATTTTTATGAAAATCACATTTTGTTCAAGATAGTCTATTTTTTGGTGGTGGCATTATAGTGTTTGCTATGTAACAGGGTTTACATGACTTGTTGGTTATGACTTCATCCTTATCTCATGAACTCATTTGTTTGATGGTCTCTCTCAGCTTGCTCTTAGTTTATCATCCTCCCATCAACCTTTGTTTGAATCTACTTAGATCCATCTCAACCTTGGAGCTCTTAACATCCCACTAGTAGGTTACTTTCCCTTATGTCAACCCTAGTAATAACTAGGAATACTAGTTGATGGGTGTCATTGTCACCCCTTCATTTCAAAAATATGTGTTTTTTTAATTTCTTATGAGGTCCAGTGTCAAAGGTTGTCTATAATAAGGTATTTATTATGTGCATATAATAGTGTTGGTTGTGGGGGGGGGGGGGGGGGGGGGTGGGGGGTGGGTTTGGAGTTGATCTATCTTAAGTTCCTACTTCCTAGTGTCTTAACTAAATCATTGAAATAAACACACTTGCTCAAAAAGTAAACACACGAAACTGAATGAAATTATTTGAAATCAATCACATAATGTTGATGAAAAGTAAACACACTAATATCAAATATCAAATCCACACTCTAAGATAAGTTGCATATTTAAGATTACTAAAATTAAAGAAATGATAAATGCTTGTTATAAAACACACATACATTAATAGTCTATTTAACCTGTAGGTCATTAATCCAATCACACAAAGTATTTACTTTAATTTTAATTAAAAAAATTAAAAAATAAATTATAAATACAAAAATTACACACGTTATGTATCCTTGAGGAGTGGGCCCTTGCTCACCCTTGGATTCAAGGTCAAAATACTTTAGTATTTAGAAATTTATCTTGACTAACGCATTGATATGAAAGAGTATTCTCTAACACAAAATATTCCTATATTCAAAATGATAATTCTTACAACGTTTTCACCTTCTATATATTGAGCATGGGTTTGCCTTTTATTTGATACAAAAGAAACTAATTATCCTAAATACTAGGTAATAACTTAAATAACTAAAACAAGAGGATATTCATAGAGATTGGTTTATATGGCCAAAATGGAGAAGAGAAATAATTATTCTAACCATATCTGATTAAAAAATCTTATATAAAATATATCCATATCATCTTATCTAAATTTGAAACCTATATCTACCATCTTTTATAAATGGAAATATACTCATAAATAGAAGTCTATATATAGATGTATGTAAAATTAGAATGTGTGTAGAGGTATCCTAGGTCATAATGGAATAGCTGAAGGAAATTTTGGAATTCCTTGGAACATATTATGGATGAGTCCTTAGATATATATTGGAGTCTATAGTGTGACTATCAAAATTTGTAGCTTGACTACCATAATCCATAGCTTGACTATTCTAATCCATAATTGTCTGTCAAGGTCCATAAAATATTTAGAAAAGTCAGAAGGTTTGCTTCAATGATTAGTTCATGCTAATGACACTTCATTATCTTCATGATATTATAGAAAAAATCTTATTTATATTTTATAATACCTATCCATATCAAATATGGAATAATAAACATGCAAATAGTTAGAACATTATGTAAAGAATGCTAACTTAGGCTCATATAAGCTTAAAGAGATAAAAGCACTCATATTATACCTTAAACTAGTTATAACCCCTAAGAATACATGTGATACTCAAAACAAATGGCACATTAATGGCTATGAAGGATGATATATCATGGTTATAATGTGTTATAGTGTGGATTGATCATTTCCCCCACATCTTAACTTTTATAAGTCTAATTACAAATTATCTTATCCTATGCTCATAAGTTTTGATTATCTATTCTAATTTGAGGCTAAGATAATATATGGAGTAAAAATATTGTAATATTTTTCATTAGGAGAATCAAATCACATATCCTTATTAACAAAGTAAATCTGAAGAGAAAAATATTCCTCAAACTATGGCCTTGTGTTATGCCATAGAGACATGGGAGAAACCAATAGAGGTGGTCTGAATCTCATTTCAATCCACAAGTTATGTATAGCTTCTTCAAGTACATTGTTAACGATCTGAGTGATGGTCTTATCTCTCCTAAGGGTCCATATTATACTAGTAGGGGAAATAACTTCTCTCTTTTTCAAATATATTATCAACAAATTCTAGAATTGACTACATGTAGTTATAACTTGATCAAATAAATGTTAAATAAACAATTCAAAATTGATAAAACCATCTTGTAGATTATGAATATAGCGATCATAGATTTTATATCATTGAAAATAGAATCTTTTGAATTTTGATAATACTTATTGTGCATTACCAAACTAAGGTCTAATATAGAGTCCAACTTATCTTGTAGTACTCATATGATCATTATATATATCCTACCATGTTATTTTATTTTTTTAGGCAGAGAGAAGGGATCTCAATTGTAACTCACCAACACATATATTGACCAAGAAATAATTATTGTTTCCTAAAATAATATCACATAGATAAAATTCACATAATAAATCCTATCTCTTAGCAGTAATTTTTTATAAACTGTCAAGAAATCTTCACTTGTGTGAATCTCATGTGGAAATCCAAAAGAGATATGGAGTAACTACCATCCATAAAATTTTTCATGCAAAAATAAACTATAGGAGGTAAATGGACTCCTACAAGCTAAAATATTTTCACCAAGATGAAAGGTAAATTGTATAGTTGTATGGCTTGTTATTCCTACTATTGTGATTGTGTTAGGTCTTCTTGTAACTTTTGTTTCTCCTTATTAATAATTTTGTTTTTTCCTTTAACTCTCCAAGCTCAAAAAAAGTCCAATCCTAGTGACTTTTGACATCAGGATAGGACATAATGGTTTGAAAACCTCATTATACCATCAATTTGGGAGGAACAATAAATGAACTAGAGGCTAATTGTGCTTTCAATTTTGTGTTCTCCTATGTAGATTTAAGGATATTCCTTCTCAACAACACATTATATTCTTCAATTTTCTTGGTATAATTCCATACATCAATAAAATCATTCTCAGACTTATCCAACTTTTTATGTAAGGATGTTATATCTTCACCCATCTTAAAAGATTGAGTTTGAATGATTTCTATATTTTACAACAAAATAAAAATAACAAAATCCTTACATTGAATCAAAGATAGTAACTGAGCAATGTCATTTTATTTTTTTTGTATCTTCTAGTTGGGACATGCCAAGGCATGATATAGTTCTACATCTTCTATCTCTTTTGATGGTTGGGATTATTCATCAATCATAAGAGATTTACCTTTATCAATGGATATGTGTGTTGAGGTAAGAAAAGGAATAGATAATTCAAAAACATCCTATGGAAAAAGAAGCTCCACTTCCTCTTTATCTTGTGCTACATTGGCTATGGGTTCCTATCATAGGCTATCAAAGCTTTCTATAAAAATTAATTCATAATCATCAGAAACTAATATCAACTTTCTTCTTCTCCTCTGAGTGGGAGGAAAAATTTCTTCATGTAAGGCCTCCTTAGGTGCTAAATGTGGAATAGGATTTATAGTAGTCTCATCATATATTATCTAAATTGTTTCTTATGCAGAAGTAAGCTGATAAGATGTCTTAGGGTTTCTAGTTGAGGACCTAAGTTTTAATCTTATTTTTAGATGTAGTGGTATAACCACATTGAGGGTAATTTTAGTTTTAGGTACAACATCTGTAAATGTTTATCTTGTACTTTAGACTAATTTGGGAATAGCCACTTTGGAGGAAGAGACATTTGGTGGAGCCTTAGAGATAGAAGCAAAATGTTTTCATGGTATGATATTGGAAATATTTACCAGTTTCCTCTTCCTTCCCACACAAAAATATATCCATTCTTATGTGCCCTATTCTTTTTTAATAAAAATATATTGGATGATCAACTAAATAAATCAATGATGGTGGATAGAGGATGGATTACTAGGGTAACTAATGGCCATTAGTTATATAGACCATAACAAAAATGAAGGTAGGTTGATTATACATTGGGGATGTTTCATGCCATATGTTAAATGAATAAGAATCCTCTTTATAACATAACTAAGTACACTACATTGTCCATCACAAATGAGATATTTGATGAGAGAACAAGATCTAGGCCTCTATGGTTCTGATAAGGAGTCTTTGTTGATGCCTTTGATTTCTCGATTGATGCCTTAAACACAGTCTATCACTACTTTTCCCTCACTATGTAAAATTTAGATGAGGTCCTTAAAAGAAGATCTTCCTATGATCCTGACCCCTTCATCTAGAATCTTAGATAATTGGCTAATGATCTGGCTAGAGAGCATAATTTTTATGCCTATGATAGTGGATAAATATGTCTTCAAATGGAGAATAAAATATATGACAAGAGTTTCATAAAACCTATAAAATTTCATCAGAAGCTCAAGCCACCCTAAAAATTCAAACAAAAATTTTACTTGTTCATCTCCTAAGAGACATTCTACAAATATGGGCTTGGATTTATTCTTCTATCCCATTCTATGTTTTTTAGGTCTCATAAATCACAATAAATTACATCTCTAATCAAGAATAAAAATGGCACTTTAATGGGTTTAAGAACTGGATTATGGTATCAATGGTACCCTTTTTAATCTTAATTCTATGGAAAAATATTGAAGATGTCCAAGTGTGTGGTGTGATGATGAAAATGTAAGATTATCATGTCAATAAATAGTAATTAGTTATTACTACCCTTTTACCCATTTGTGATCATCATACCACAAATCCTTATATCAATTTCTTATCCACATGAGTTTTGATGTGATGATAGAAATAAGGTCATAATGAAATTTCACTTTACTTTATAGGATAGAGTCCATAGATTTTAGTCGAGTGTCAAAAGGTACCTTTTTGAAAAGATTCCTAGCTAACATGGGGATATTCTGTTAGTAGGTCCACATACATCCTTCACATAAAAACTATGTAATATTTCCAAAAGATTGAGCATATACTTGCAGAATTAGAAACTTAAAAGATAACCCTTAGTTAAAGAATAAATACTATACCTCTAAAACTCATGATGTTGTCCTTTATTGTCCTTATTTACCCATTATAACAGAAAAAAATTGCATGGATTAGTTTTTAAAATGGTATAAAATAAGACAACATCAATGTTTATTACTTTGGGAAAAAGGAAAATCAATCATAGATTATGATTAATCTAAACATTTTGAAATCACCTTTTTTTTCCTTTGATCAACCATTTAATGGTTGTCTAGTCAAGGCTCATTTTGCAATACATGATCAACTAGCAAGCTAGTTTTCTTGTCATGACTATCAACAACGTCCATAAGTATTTTCATTTTTTAAATTTATTATTTCATTTTTTACCTTTTTTTTTTTTTTTTTTTTTTACCTTTTTAGAGAAGAGGTGAATCCCCTTCCTTTATTAATACCATCTTGTCTTTAAGAATTAGTTATCATGGAAACTTTGAGTTCTTACATGAGGCTAAACTCATTTTATACTAGTTGGATGAAATATTATTTAGTAGAAGGTTTCTAGTATAACATTACCCTATTTCCATTGATTAGGAGTGTCTTTTAATTACCATCTATAGGTATGAATTATACTGAACCATTATCAAAAAGATTGTTTTATCTAATATGGTCATAGCCATCTAGTTCTCAATTTTCCTTTGAAGTGCTGGTACATAGAATCATAAAAAATTACCCAATCACCTTCTTTAAACTATTTTTTTTAATGTGAAAATCGTATCATTTTTTATTTTGGTATTACATCATGAATGTTTGTTTCAAAGCTTCTACTCTCATTTCATCTAGCTCATTTATTTGTAAAATTCTATCTCTATGCTTCATCCAAGTCAATACCAACTTCTAGTGCAGTCTTTAAAGTTTGTATCTCAAGTTAAATTGAAATAATATGTTTATTAGCAAATACTAATTCATATGGTAAATAACCTATAGTGGTCTTTCACATTGTGTTTTATGCCCATACAACCTCTAAAAGGTTGGTTGCCCAATTTTTCCTACTACTACTAATTTTCTTGGTAAGAATATTCATTAATTATCTATTAATAACTTCTACCTATCTATTTTCTTATGTTTTGTATGGATAAGAATTACTATGGTTGATTTGATAGATCTTTATAAATGCTTAAATCATTTTTCACATGAACTAAGGTTATTGATAAAATACCATCTCTCTAGGTGCTTTAAATCTTTGCACAATCCCAAAGTATAAAAAGTCTTCTACTACCTCTTCTCTTGAAAATAGAAGACCTTTTACTTTAGTCCATTTTGTCACATAATCTGTACATACCAATAAATACTTCTTCCCTTGACAAGGTGGATCTATGGGCCCAATAAAGTTTGTGCCCCACTTTTTAAAGGGTTCCAAATATACTTAAGGATGGAGGGGAATTTTGAAACATAGTGTAATTTTACCCATTATATGGCATGGATCATATTTCCAAATGTACCTTTTTACCTAATTATGAAGCATTGACTAGTAGTAGTCATCAGTAAGGATCTTGTGCATTATCCTTTTAAATAAGTAGTGTCCTCTACCAGGTTAATCATGGCAAGCATAAATAAAGTCGTACATTTCATTCTCTTTCACACACCTAAATAAGACATGATTAAGTCCATATTTAAATAATATATCATTAATCCATTTAAGATAAAAACTTGTTTAATCAAATGTTTTTTTCTTTCATAGTGAATTAAAAAGGAATCTTCCCTTTAGCCAAAAATTTTGCTATATCATCAAACCAAGGTGATTGTGTTACAACAATAAATAGTTGCTCATCTAGGAAACTATCATCTATAGGTTCCTATTCATTTGTACTATTTAATATAGAAATAAAGTCAACAACCAAATTGATCTTACCAAGTTTATCAATGATTGTTATGTCAAATTATTATAAAAATAATATCCATCTTATAATTCTTCCTCCTACCATTGGGTTTTTCATTGAATATTTGATAGTTGTATGATAAATATATATAAATATTTTTAAACCAGTGATATAGTGTTTTAATTTTTTTATGACATAAATTAGAGAAAAAAACTCTTTCTCAGTGGTTATGTAGTTTCTCTCAGTAAGAGTCAAGTTATTGGTAATGTAATATATGGTGTACATCTATAATTATTCATACTTTTGTCCCAAATCTACCCCCATATCATGATTAAATACATAAATATAAGTATGAAAGGGATATGACCAATTATGTCTTCCTAGGACTAGGGTAGATCTAAATTTATCTTTAATAGTCTGAAAGGCTTGATGGTAATCTAGACCCCAAACAAACTCACATTACTTTTTAGTAAATCAAAAATTGGATTAGAAAGTTTGATAAAATACTCTATAAACCTTATATAATATCTTACATGGCCTAAGAATATTCTGATATCATTCTAGTTTTGAAGGATAGGTAAGTTTTAAATGACCTCAATTACTTAGATCCACCTAGATTCTTTTTGTAGAAGTATGATGTCCTAAAACTATTCCTTCTTCTATAATGATCAAACCTTTTTCATGACTCAAGGAAAGATGGTGTTCTTCATATATTTTTAGTACTTTTCTTAGATTATTCATATTTTCATCAAAAGATTCTCCATGAATGGTAAAATTATCCATGTATATTTCCACAAAATAATTAGTTAAATCTAAAAATATAGATAAGACTACTCGTTGAAAGGTAAAAGGTGCATTTCATAAACCAAAAGGTAATACACTATATGCAAATGTTCCCCATGGAAAATAGAAGGTTATTTTATCCTAATCTTTAGGTGCCACTTGTAGTTGATTATACCCACTAAATCAATCCAAGAAAGAGCTGTATATTTTTGTTACCAAGTTATTAAGAGATGTAAAGGGCAAAGGAAAATAATATTTTATTTTGATTTGTTAATTTACCTATATTCTATGCATACTATCTATTTACCATTTATATTAATAATAATAACCAAAGGAGAGACCCATTCACTATAAAAAATAAGATAAATTATGCCCACTTCTAGTAACTTTTCTATCTCAATTTTCACAATGTCTCTTAAGATAATATTAAATCTTCTATGAGGTTTCCTTACTAGTTTAATGTTCTCTATGTAGATATGGTGGGTGAATACACTTGTATGGATTCCTTTCATGTCTTTATCTTCTAAAGCAAAAGTTTTAATATGTTATCTAAGTAAATTAAAGACCTTTACTTCTTGATCATCTGTCAACTAACTATTTGTGTTGAGTAGTTTCTTTGGTACTACTATTATTCACTTAGTGATTAGATGAGAAGAATATATTTATTTGAATTAATTCATTAAATAGTTGAGAGGACATGAATGTGGTAACAACATATAGAATGTGACAATATCTTTGAAAAAATTATCTCTTATAAAAATCACTCTTACTAGAGTATAATGGAAGGCTATCAAAAAAGTATTATTACCTTCACGGGGCCATTTCATACCACTGTATTTGATTTTTATATGGTCATACATAATGATAGAAGAGGTGTTAAATGATGTATTTTCATAACAATATGAAGTGCTCTCATTATAAGAAATTTTATCAAATTTCATAACTATGATAAGGCCCATAGTTGGATTGACAAGGTCTGTAGCTGGACTAACAAGGTTTGTATCTAGATTGTTGAAGTCTATAGCATTTTAAATAATTATTGTTAACTCAAAGTCTATTTATTTAACATGATTAGTGATTTTGACCATATCTAGAGAGGTGATATTATTACATTTTTCTTCACATTGATCTACCCATAACTATTTTACAAGATTGATTAATGGTTGTGTAGGAGGATATAAAGAAATGCATTTTTCTATAAGACCATTTGAGATGGTCATATCTCTTGATCTACAATAAATAAAAGATACCATTGTTGCTAACCAAGGCCTTCCTAGGATTAATGGGTATCCAAGTTTTTTTTTTAGGATGGAGAAAAATAAAATCAATGGGTTACTCCCATGAATCTATAGTTAATGTTATATCCTCAATGATGCCTTCTAGTTTAGCAGTGGAATAATCTATCATTTTTAAGATTGTATGGTGGGTTTTATATATATTAGAGAGATATTTTTCATTATGTAATTATTAATTAAATTAATATCAAATCTTAATTCTACCAATACAAAAATGATAGGACTCCCTAAGTCCCCATGCTTACCTACTAATAAATAAATAAAAATTCCATCTACCTGTTGGTGTTGGGATATTGTCTTTTCCTACCAAGTGTCTTAATACACAAATTTTTGATCACCTAATTGAGTTATATAGTTTACCTAATGGCTTGAAATAATGGATTTTTTATATTGAGGTTTTTGAGTTTCTGAATCAATTTAGATTCCATTTTTTCATCCACTTCCTTTAATCATTATGAAAAGATAACAAGTGGAGGACTTGTGGAAATTTCCTCTATTTTTTTAGTTTTATCTTTTAAATCTTCATTTTTCATTGGTTTATTATTTCAACCTAATTTTAATGAGGAAATTTTGTGATGATAATTTGAGGTTCTTGTAGTGTTTTTCCTGACCTAAGATGTATGTTTAAACATTCAATAACACCTACTCCTATGGTTTCACCTTATTCATTTTCATAAACCTGCCTATTCTTTGGATATGATAATGGTTGGATAGGTAGCTAAGGTTCATGTGCTTGATCTATAGGGGGTGATTAAATTACTTTAGTATCCATCATTGCTTGTTATTATGGAAACCTTTTTTGTTGATTATAATTTGGGCTAGGGTCCTAATATTGATTTACCCATGGTTGTTGATGATATTAGAGTATAAAAGTTTCTTGAATAGTTTATCACATAATCCATGGTTTTGGATTCCATTCTTAGTTTCCAAAATAAGATGGTGGTGCCTAAACTTATGGAGGTGCATTCCATTGTGTAAAAAGAATCCTAGAGCCAATCTACTATGGTTAATTTTTTGGGAAGGCATTTCCTTAAATTTGTAAATAATTTGATTACTCTATGGTTTTTATATTATATTATAACCTATAAATGAGAGTATTAAGATGACTAAAATTTCTTGTTACATGATCCTAAGCATCACATATTCCACAAATTTCTATTTTTTCTAGAGGACAATCTCCAAGTGTGTGTTTTAATCTACAATTTCAACAATAAATTTATAGTGGTTTAGTGTTAGATCTAGATTTATCTTGAAATCCATAAAATTTTATGTTCAATTGAACTAGTACATTTGTTTTGAAATTTTCTAGTTCCTTTATGGGTTGGCTTACATCACTAGATTTCCCTAGTTTACCTCTCCTACTGCTAGGTTTTATCCTAGAGTAGTTGGTACATAGTTGCGTAATATTTTGTAATTATAGTTTGGTAATATATCCCTTCCCCATGAGATTAAAATAATCGATATAAGAATCATACAATCATTTAAATAAAATAGTCTTGGTCACTACCTTAGATATCTTATATACACACCTATTATGGGAAAAAGAAAACTAGTCTAGATAATTCTCAAGGTTCTCATCTTTATTATATTTTATATTGAAAAATTACTATTTTCTATCCTTGATCATATAGTAATATTTATATTTATTCAAGAATATTTTATCCATTTCCCTCCAGTGCTTATAGAGTTTCCTGCTTGGCCCATAAACCACCTCATTGATCCTTCCTTCAAAGTAGAGGGAACTAGTTTCAAATTTTGATTATTTAAAGTGTAATAATAGTTTTGGTAGATAAATTTGAACTCAAAAATTAATTTATCTAGGTATCAAATGGATATATCTCTAAAGGTAGGTATATTAGATGGGTAAATGTTTATCATTATTGTTTGATCATTATTCTCAAAGATGATGGGGTAAGAGAAAGTCATTTTACGAAGACTCTAATGAGGGGTTTATACATTATCTATATTTTATCCCATTGTAAATATAGTTTTATTGAAAGGAGGAGATCCTTAAAGCTCTTATGGTTGTTTAGTCTGAAAGTTTGACTTTTGTAGAGGAATTTTCCTCTAGATCCCAGGATGTGTTTATAAAAGACTCCCTTATTTATTTTTAAATCATTCTATATTTCTCTAAAATACCTTGATTATCTCTCCTAAAGGATGAAGATATTTTGGAATAAACCTTCCTTGTGAGTCCCTTTCCCTACTCATATACCTATATTTGACAAGAGAGTAATTTTATTCTATTTTTTTATTTTTTCCTATTATATTAAGAGTTTATCTTACTAACACTATAATAATTCCTTGGAAATGATGACAAAAATGATGGGTTTCATTATCATCCCTTCTTTTAAAAAATATATGTTAGTGTCATTTTTACCAGGGCTAGTTTCCAAGGCTATATGTATCAAGGTATTTACTAATTTCAACTAATAGTGTTGGTTGGGAGATTTTTAGAGTTTGTCTATCCTAAGTTCCCACTTCCTAGTATCTTAATGAAATTCTTGAAAGAAACACACTTGCTCAAAAATTAAACACACTGAGCTAAATGAAATGCTTTAAAGTCAATCACACAATGTTATTGAAAAGTAAACACACTAAACTCAAATATCAAATCCACACTCTAATCTAAGTTATAGAATTAATATTACTAAAATTGAAAAAATGAGAAATGCTTGTTATAAAACACACATACATTAAAATTCTATTTGACCTGTAGGTTATCAATCCAATCACATAAAGTATTTATAATAATTATAATTAAAAATAAATAAGAAACAAGTTATAAATACCAGAAGCACACATGTTATATCTCCTTGGTGATTGGGCCCTTGTTCACCCTTGGATTCAGGGTCAAAACAATTTAGTCCTTAGAAATCTATCTGGACTAATGCATATAAATGAAATATTATTCTTTGCCACAAAATATTCTTGTATTTAAAATGAAAAATCTTAAATGTTTTCACCTTATATATATGGAGCATAGATCTACCATTTCTTGGATACAAAAGAAACTAGTTGTTATAAATACTAAGTAATAACTTAACTAATTAAAATAAGAGGATATTCATAGAGATTGGTTTATATGGCCAAAATAGAGAAGAGAATTAAAACAAGATCCACATGTAGTTTTTAATATCCTCGTGATATTTTTAACTACTTATTCCAATCATATCTTATTTCCAAATCTTATATATAATGTATCCATATCATCTTATATAAAGTTGTAACCTATATATACTAGATTTAATAAATGAATATATACTCATTAATAGAAGTGTATATATATACATATATATACATATGTAAAAATAGAAAGTGTCTAAAGGAAACTTGGATCATCATGGAATATCTAAAGGAACTTTTGTAATGCCTTGAAACATGTTTTGGATGAGTCTGTAGTGAATTGTGAGAGTCTGTAGTGTGAATGTCAAAACTTGTATCTTGACTGTTGTAATCCATAGTTGTCTATCAAGGTTTGTAGAATGCTTTTCAAATTCCAAAACTACACTTGAATGATTAGTTCTTGGTCAAGTCAATTTCTTGTCTTCATGATATCATATCCAAATTCTTATTTAGATCTTATAATACCTATACATATAAAATATGGAAGACTAATCATGCAAATAGTTAGAACATTATGTAAATAATGCTAACTTAGAGTCACATAAGCTTAAAGAGATAAAAGAATTTCATCTTATACCTTCGACAAGTTATAATCCCTAAGACTACATGAAGTGCTCAATTCAAATGGTATATTAATGGTTTTTAAGGATGATATATCATGGTTGTAATGAGTCATAGTGTAGACTCATCACAAGCCTTCTTCTTTATTGAAAGAAATGTGGTTTGGATTCCATTCACTCAATTTATAAACCAGGTATATGTAGTAAGAAAGAAAATATAGTTTCTATGTTGTGTAAGGAACATGGTTTCTCTCCTATCACCACCTTTACTATCATTAGGTTTTTTATTTTTCCATCTCTACCACTCAGTTATCCATATCTAGTTTGCATGTTAGTCTAATTCTCCTTCCTTGCCACATAATCAACTTTTTCCAAAAATTTTAACAAAAACCATATTTTTAAAAATTTATAGTCTTTCCAAACCACATTTACTATAATTTATGGTTTTATACCTTTTGAAGTGGTTTTGGTAGATATAAAGGTTATTTGGTGGTCAAAATCATGTTTGTATTATTTTAAATATCAAGTTTTTGATTTTTTAAAATCATATATCAATAATTTTAAATCACTAATGTCATTTGAAATGACTATTATTTATTTAATATAAATTTTTTGTTTTAATTTGCTTTGGGGGAAACTATAAAGATGAAGTAGGAAGATTTTTTGATTTTTTTTTATAAAAACAACACTGTGGATATTATTAAGGGAAATTATTATTATTTTGTAAAACCTCTTAATTTTTTTCTAGTTTAATATTAGAGAATGAGGTCCATTTTGGAAGGTGGAAAAATTCCCTTATTCAAAATAATAATTTTTGTTCTTCTTGCTTTCCCACTTTGTGTACTCTTCTTCTATGCATTAACAACTAAGCTTGATATCCTATTTTTAATTTTCAAATCACATATTTTTTGACATTTGTATTGATTTATCAAGATGAACTCTCAGTTGTGTTTAGAATAATTTTGAATGTGTATTGTGTTTGAAACATTAAGGGTGTTCACCATTCATAGTTTTGGTGGTGTAATTTATTTTCATCACTTGTTCATTCTGTTTACACTTTTTTATGCAACAATAAATACTATTAACCACTAAAGCTTTTATTTGTTCACAATGGGTATGATTTAAATTAATAATATAACGTAACTTAATTATCATGAATGGAAAATAAAAATTCAAATTATTCCAAGGAAAGGTTTACATTGCATTACAATGGGGTTAGGAATTAAACCAACTATAGATGTAGAAAAAGTTAAGTGGCATAATCATAATGATGAAGCCTATGGGTTTTTATGTGTTTATGTGTGTCCTAATGCCCTCTTTCATACAAACTTTGCCAAAACACCCAATTAAGTGTGGACCATTTTGAAAAATATCTTTGTAAATCAATATGTTATTAGAGGTCATGAACTAGAAAATTAACTTATTAGCCTATGTTCTATCAACTTTGACACCCTTTAGAATTTCTTCACCAAGTTCAATTCTTTGAGAGTGTAGTTGAAATAATGTGTAATAGATAATATATATGGATAACTTATTACTTATATACTCTCTAAGATATGTCTTGATTATTCAATCTTTATGTCTACTTTCCATGACACTAAAAGTGATCTAGGTAATACATGGAAAGAGTCGTCTTTAGATGCCTTTATTTTTTACTTGAATTGGGATCAATAGAAGTTAATAAAAATGGGAACATTAAATTACTTAAAAACATAATACCTAATTATTTTAATTGGTAAATCAAAGGATTCAAAAAAATATTAGAATAAAAAGAACAAGGATCAAGAGAGGAAGAAGAAAGGATCCACTTCTACCAAAAAAACCAATGGAACTTTCTCTTATAATGATAAGCCTATGAAGATAAGGTTAAGCGCACCTGTTAAAAGAAAAATGAGTATGATGAAAATAAGTACATGAAGTGATAACTCTAAAATGCTACAAAGACTAAATACTATATGGATCCCTCCGAAGCCCAACTGGATGAAACTCAACTTTGATGGGGCATCCAAGTCAGATGGTAAAGCTAATGGAGGAGAAATTATAAGGAATGATAAAGGATGGATGTATGTTGTCTATGCTGGTGGAATAGGATGCTAGAACAATAACTTGCTGAAGCAATGGCTTTACTATGGGGGCTAAAGTTGGCTCTATCCCTAAGAATAATGAACCTGAGTATACAAGGCGACTCTAAAATGGTCATAGATGGTATGAATAAAGCATCAAATGTGGGAATTAAGCTAAAAGACATCATTACAGACATCCAATTTATTTTGTAAAAGTTCTCTGGAGTAGAGTTTTCCCATATCTACAGAGAGGGAAACAAGGTCGTTGATGCTTGTGCCAACCTTGGTCAATAATTTTCAGGTTGGAGGGTGTGGCAACAAGGTGTTGATATTACTATAAACATTAGGGATAATATTTAAAAAGAGATGACTTGTCAAGAATGAGGTGCATTTATGACAAGGGTAGCTCTCGAAGGTGGTCCATTTGGAGAAGGCCATCATGGATTACAGAACATGATAACCTTGGTACTTGTTTAACAATCATTCAAGATTTATTGCAGCATGAGGTTGAGGCGCATGGGTGTCATCATGAAAATCAAGGGGAAATAATCTCCAAGCATGGGAGTAGATAATGTCATCTTTGTAGAGTATTTCACATAATGAGCCATCACATCTTCATTTTGCATAAATAGAAAAAGTATTATTAGCCATTTCAAATCTGAAGGCTAAAATTAAGAACTCCACGGTCTGGGTCTACAGATACAAAATGGGAGGAGATCATATTCGCACTAAACTTGTCTATGTTGAAAGAAGTGGGAAATACTGGGCAGGCTGAAAATGTGTAGAATGCTGAGAAACTTAATGATCTTCTCAAAGCAATGGTTATGTAAGGAGAGTCTTCTTTGACTCTGGTCTTTCTGTTCCTTATGTTTTGTTTTGATGTCTATTTTTTTTACTAGTGCCATCGTCCCTTTGAAGGCACATGTTGTTTGATTGCCTTCTTGTATTTTTTTCTTTGTAAAGGGTTCAGCCCCTAGTTTTCCCCCTTACCTTATCAAAAACAAGTACATGAATTAACAGATTGACCATCTAACTCATATTTTATATGATAACAACATAAGTGTTCCTAAGTCTATCAATAAGGATTCATCAACTCAAGATTATTCTAAGGTAAAATACAAAAGAAAAGAGAAAAAATGGAAAAAATATTGTAGCAGTTGTAGATCCAACATGGGTTATTAAATTAGGTGATTCCATGACATGGGTTCCTCATAGGTTGAGTTTTATTCCATAAATCCTTATGGCATGTATTCAATCACTTTGGATGATGACACTTTTCTATCATCTTCAGAGAGAGGGTCCATTTAAAAGGAAAGAAAAACATATAATATTATTCTAAGTGTTTCATCTCTTTCAAATAATATTTTATCATCATACCAGATATCTCATATTATTAAGGGCATTATGGTAGATTTTTTACTAGATTCAATTATCATCAAAGAGTTTCATAATGATTCTATAGTATAAGTGGGAAGGGTTGATCACCAAGCCAAGTTGTATAACTTTTTTCTCACCTCATTATTATTTAACTATATTTTACACTCATTCAAATGGAGTTATAAAATTATAGAATGAGAAGTTTGTCCACCTTAACTACCACTCCCTAAAACAACTCAACAAAAATGATCTTGTCATAGGCTTAATCTGAGTCTATTTCTCTAAGGTTATTTGTGAAGTTTTCACCCTTGGGAAACATACTAAGGATAAATTTTACAAAGAAAAATCCTAGAGGACCTCAAAAGCATTATATTTATTACACAATAATGTATCTTTGCCTTTTCCTATTATCTCTTTCATAAGGTGTATGTATGTTCTCATCTTTATTGGTTATTTCTCAAGGCACACATGGGTCCATTTCCTTAGGTAGAAACCTATTTTTTTCAACAAGTTTAAACACTTAAAAGTTATTATAGAGAAGTAATCTAATAAATGAATTAAATTTATTAGAATTGATAATGGGGGTATGTCAATATTATATTTGAGTAATTTTTCCCAACATAAGGGGATTAATTTATGATGTACATTCCATACAATCCTCACCAAAATTTTGTAAAACATAAGAATAGATCCTTAAAAGAGATGGAAAATTATATGATTCATTTTGTAATTTGCAAAAAATACTAGGCCAAAGAAATCAGTCATAATTACTACATTTAGAATAGGCTTCCCCATAGATATTTAAAAGGCATAAATACATTTGACTATTTGTACAATAAGAACCCATAGTTTATCATTTCAAAGTCATTAGATCACTATTTATAACCTGTATACTTAAGAATAAATGTAAGGTTATGAAACCTCATAGTAAGCCTTGCATATTTGTAAGTTATCTAGATAGTGTAAATGGGTACAACCATATTAATTTGGCCACACATGAGCTTTTCATCTAGATAAGTTTTCACTTTTAGGAGGGTTCCATAGAATTAACACTTAACACTACTCCCACTTCATTGGACTCACTTGGATTAGATTCAAATGATTTGAATTTTCTTGAGCACATTTTATAGGTTAAGGACACTTATTAAAATTATTATAATGAGAGTAGTTATTGGGAATAATCTCCATCCATACCTATCTACACTTTAGAGGATGATTTTTCTCTACCTGAGTCATCCACTTTTGGTTCTCTTTGGGCTAGGTAGACACTACAAAGTGCAAGTACATGGTTTGTGTTACCATAAAAATTTATACCTTTGAGGAGGTTGTTCAAGATTCCTCACTTAAATGATATCATGGAGACACCTCTAGGCTATGGGTGACCTAATTAGTGAGGTAAATATCTTGATATGGATAGCTCCCTTAATGTTATCACCCCAAAACCACTGCTAAACCTATTAGTTTCAAAGGAAAATGGTAACATAAATTGAAAGTAAACTAATCTAGGTATGTGATGCAACAAATTAACACCCTCCACTTGACCATCATGCACTAATGAAATGAACTAGGGTTGAGGCTAATAACACTACTCAATTAGGACCTCCAAGCATCAGTGTTTAAACATGGAGGTAATAGACAATGTATTGAATGGGAAGGCTAGTATAAAGGTTTAAGAAAGACATGAATGACTGAAATCCACTTCCAAGGTATTCAAAGATGCCTCAAACTCACTGTGTGATTTGCAAGAAGATAATCCATATGAAAAAAGTTAGGATAGGACAAATGAGAGAGTGTGAAATCACTACTACTATCATTCATCAAAAATCACATAAGTACACTAATTTCAAGTATATGAGAAGGTAAGAATAAACATTATTCAAAATTCAAAGGCATAGTATAATTGTTTAGTTGAGTAGGGCTTCACCATACTTAGCCAAAGGATCCATAACCAAACTTTTATGGATTCATTTATAGAAGAAATTGGAAGAAGAAAGAAACAAAGGACAAGAAGAAGAGTTCATAAAATATCTATCATGATCATATGAGATACAAAATAGAGAAATAGTGACATCAAGTTACAAATGATTTGTTGTCATATTTATTCTTAGAATTCTAGTACATGTGTTGGAGTGACTTCTTTTGAGGAGTGGTATATGAAGTTACATTATACATTATGATCTTCTTGATTATATATCCTATACTTTGAGGGTACACATTTGCATATATAATGGAAATTAAAACTATTATAATTGACACTTGTCACATTTAAAATCCTCTACACCAACCTTTATCTCCCACCATGCTTCTCTATGTAAGATTGACACTGAACTTCATGACTCTTTTTCTTGTTTCTACCAAGACATGACTTCTAAATGAAGATTTTGATTTTATGTCATGGAAGGACTCTGTAATATCTTTAGTTCAATTTCATGGATCTTTAACTCAATCAATAGAAGTCATTTTATAGATAGACTACCACTTTTGCTATGTAAATGAGTATAAAGAGATATCCATTATCATGAAGGTTTCAAGTAATTTTTTATGATGAGGATGATCTTAGTCTTTTATTCCCTCAATTCAAATCTTTCTTAAATGATACTTACAATCCTTCCAAGGTACCTTGAAAATGCCTTGACTTCTAAGGTTCTATAACTACCTTATAACTCCATCCTTATGATGCAAGATTCATTACACCTTTTCTATTTAGGACGTGAAAAATATTGAACCTAGGTGAGTCTATTCATGACCATGAGGGATCCTCCTAATTTTAATGAATTGTTAATTAAAGTGCCTAGAATATATTCATTCTCTAATTATCACTTTAAATACTTACAACTAGTCTTGTTGAGAAAGATGATGGAACAATCATCACTTTGGTTCAATATAGTGACCTGGTATATGATTCATCACCTTGATAGGTCTATAAAATGGGCATATAAGGCAACACATTTTATCCTAAGATTACATAGACTTTTTACTTGATTTGAAGACCTATCATCACCTTGCATGTTTATAAACACACCTGTAACTTACTTTGAGGCCATTTATATGCATTCCTAATGTAGACTATCTAATACTCTACTTAGATGCCTAGAAGCGGTATGTAGATAATTAAGGTCATTTAAAGTCTATTTAAATTCACTTTAGGCACTTAGGATCATAATTTTTCCATCAGGTCATTTGAAAAGGTTTAGGTAGGGTTTGAGGGTCTCCTATTCTTAAGGATGTTTCATAAATTTGTTAACCTGGATGGATTAACTAATGCTTAGAATCTTGAGTAGACAATCCTTTAGATCTTACCCAAATTCCATGTCACCCATGTATCTGATTGTGTGAGATCATGTGTGGGAAATGTGACCTTCTCAAGAACTACAAGCCTAATGATGAACTGGAGAGAGACCATTTAGTAGAATTAGGATTAAAAGTACTTATATTAATTTTTATACACCTTAGTAACATATATTATTATAATCTTGTAATGTACATATGGTTGTATTTGTTGTTTTACTGTTCAAAACTTTTATAACATGCATTAGGCCACTATAAGGGTTTATGAATAGTTATGTGTACTTAACCCTAATACCCTTCTATTTTACATTTTTATCTTCATATCAATGAGTTAATATATATTATATTTATATTACATCTTAATTACCTCTTTAAAATCTTAAAACCTCAAAATATTTTTATAATATGCAATTTTGATTGAATTTTCGTACATAGGCCTATGTATGACCATTTAGGCCCAATTACACCTCTTGCCATTTGGATTTATTTAAGTCACATTTTGAAACTATCTAAATCTCTTGTTCACATTTAAAATTAATTTCACATGGTTTCTTATCTTTCATATCTTTTATGGTTTCAAAACAACTCCCACACTTCTCTCTCATATTCCTAAATAGACATATAGGTGGTAGTATAAGGTTCTTAACTAAAAGTCTATGATAAAATTTATCTTCATTGGAATTTTAGTGGTTTTTTTTGAATTTAGGGTGTGTCTCATGTTTATATTATATTTTATATACCTCTCTAACCTTTATTTAGATCATGCATGTACCTTTTCAAAAGTCTACCCATAACAGGCTAGTAAGTAGTGGTTTGAGATCATTATATGGTGGATTTAAGAATAGGGTATCTTGATTTAGTATCAACTATCATAACATCCTAATGATTATTTCCATTCTTTTCAAATTTATAATGACATATGTGACCTTTTAGGTCTTCCATCCAATGATACACATTTGTATTATTGACTTGGGCTTGTAATAGGCTTGTGGGAATACATTATGCCCTGAACTCATTTTGCCTATGATTATCACTTTGTTTTATGTGAATCATCATTTTTAATGGTTTATAATGTGTAAATATATATATATATATATATATATATATATATATATATATATATATATGTATATATATATATATAGGTATTATATAAAAAATACACAAGATTCAAATTAAGTTGAAAGCTCATAAGACACCCTCATAGTCTCCATATCTATTTCACACAACTCCTGTTCTTGGTTCTCAATAGGCTTACAGCTCTCTTATATCAAAAAAATTTACGAACCATGATTTATTATCATCATAATTATATTTAATAATTTTATGACCTATCCATGTTGTCTAAACCTCTTTTAACCTTTATAACTCATCCTTCATATACAAACATGCCCCTTCAAGCTCACCTTCTTGACATTGACTTATAGGTGAGCATTTAGGTTTTTTAATATTAAGGGTTCTCTTTGATACTCATATAATTTCAGTTTTACTAAAAAATTCTCATGATTTCCTACACATATCAATCTCCCTTCTAAACCCTATCTGATTTATCCTCACTCACATGTTTTTAAGTGCCCACTAAGCTCCATACCTCCTTCAATGTATGACTGATTTCTCTCTTTAAATGATGAAATAAAGTTCTAGGATGTTAAAAGAGTATTGATAGACTTAATTAATACCACATTATATCTTTTAGTACACTAAAATATTTTTTGCCTATTTATGGCTTCAATAAGATTTCACTTGACCTAAAGCTTTTCAAACTTATCTATAATTCACTCAAACTAGAAGTTTTGATTAATATATACCTACACATGAAAATAAAATGTTGGATTATGGTGATATAGGGTAAATTGGGTCTTAAATTACCTTACACAATCATCTTCATGCACTAATTGAGATTCATAATTTTGAATTTGAATAAAATCAACATTGAAGGGGTTTTGAATCTCTCTCCTACACCCTTAACATATTAACGATTGTTAATAAGTAAGAGGATTAAATAGTAAAATAATGAAACAAAGTGGAAGGTCACTAGGGTACCATCCTCTATCCAATATCTTAGATCTTGACTTTTTCTCTACTCATATTACCAAGTTAAAACTTGACTAGCAATCTTCAGCTACCAAGAAACCCAATGGAGATATGGAGTGGTTTTTTATATATTTTTGACTCTAAAACTCCACTTTGTGTTTATATCTAAGTCCAATAATACCATGTGTATCCTTGGAAGAGTTTTTACCTTGCCCATCAATAGAAAACCTTTCCACAAGACCATGAAAAGCATGAATTTCTCAATATTATGACTATTCTACACCTTTGAGCTATTGGAGATGATGAATGAAATGAGTCTTAAACTTCCCCTAACATTTATGGATGTGAAAGAGAGTAATTAAATGTTTAATAACCTTGTTTTCCTATATCTCTCTAAAAAACTCTTCATTTATGCATTGGAAAATGATGAATAATAGTTACAATGAGAAGTCTAATGTTGAGAAGTAGTTATATGAGACCTTGTTGAAGATGTATGGTCAAGTAAAATCATGATGTCATCATATAGGTGGTAGATAACTTAAAACATCCCCTTTATAATGACAAAACCTGTATATTTCTTCTTGACTAGAATTTTTTATTTTCAATTTGAAATGCACAATAAGACAAATAATATTATTCCTTAATCTTGTCAAAATTACGTTAAACTCTAGAAAAATACCTTAGAAACAATTTAATCCACTTATTAGTTTTACTTCCTTGACCAATTTGATCATCTTTTGATCATGTTTGTTCCTTGTAGGGTTACCACCTTGTCTCCTTTGGAATGCCTCCACATTTTTTTAATTCCAAACATACCTTAACTTTATCAAACTTACCTTAAACAATGCTAAATAAAAAATTAGGACCATAAATAATGACTATTTGATGGAAATATAAGATGATTTCACTCAACTACCAACTAAACCATCCTAAGTGACAATGTGAGATGTTAAGGGAGAGACATTACCAATCATCCTAGATTATTAATGACAAATACAAAACCTTCATAATGGCTATCAAAAAAGTTAAGATAAAGTAATTTTAAATATTTGAATGATCCTCATTCATGGTAAGCAAATTTTAGCTAACATATTTGGTGAACTCTTGGGATTGCATGTCTTTTATGCACCTTAGATTGGTTCTATAGTCCATCCATTATGCTATGGAGTCACCTTAGCTCAATACAAGGAATGAGTTGAAATTCACACTTTATTGTAAACCTCTTAAAAATTTTAAATAAATGATTACCTTAACCAACATATAAATACAAAAAGTGAACACACCAAATCAACACACACACAACAAGAAACAAGATAAAACACACTGTGCTAAGAAAAACATAGAGGAAATATAAGATAAGAAATACTATGTAAAACTAACCTATCATAAATGACCCTCCTAGATCAAAAGGAAAACCTTTAAAAGCACCTTCATGTGATTAAAAATAATAATGTGTAAGCTATTGAGAAGACTTTATCATTACTTGACCAGCTCCTTTATTCACTGCCACCTTCTTTGACTTGATCTCAAATGGGTATACAAAAAAAAATGTCTCCCACAAGGACAAAATAATCTTGATATTTAATTTATACCTCATATTTATATCTATACATGGAGATATGAGAGACATCTAGAGTGACCTAGTTTTATTCATTATGGTAACAACATTCTCAGCATCATCCTCAAATGGCTCTTCCAATTACATCTATTTTTCATCTTTAAAAGTGTCATATTAATCATACCTTGGTATACAATGGATTTTACCTTATTGGTAATGATTATTAGGATTTTTTAGATAGTTTTTAACTTTGTAATTATCACTGAAAACTTACTCTTTTTCTTCTTGAGGTGCAATCCTAACAATCTCTTCAAATTCCTTGAACATGTCAAATTAGGACTGCCACATGTTCTCAAGACCTCCTTGAACTTTCTCATGAGACTTAAAAAGATAACCAACTATGGTGTTATCTTCAAGACTATTCTCATGCATGTCTTCATCATGTTCATTATCCAAGACAACAATCTTAGCACTCTCCTCATGGGATGTATGTTTACTATCCAAAATAGAGAAAAACATTTCTAGCTCTTCCCAAAAGTTAACTTCTTCTTGGTCACTTGAAAACATGTAAAGTTAAATTTAAATAATTCCATTATATTGAGGAATAATGGGTTGTTAAAATGCTTTAAATTCTTTAATAAATTCATGATAGGACTGTAAGTTGTCTTCTTCAACTTGTATTTTTTTTCCCGTGAGGTTAAATGAGACTAATAGCCAGTGTATCATTAAGAAGACTCACATCATGTTTAGTTAAAACCTAATAAACTACTACATATTCATATTTATATTTACTAATATCCACTCCAAAAGAACTAAATTACTATTCTTCTTCTTCCATGTAGAATGGAAGCTCATATTCCCATTCAAGATTTAATTCATCATGTCATCCTTATGACCAACATGATTTATCCTCCTCTAGGAGGATGAAAACTACTACAACTTCATGTTGGAGTTCACTTTCATGCTCCAATGGGATCACATGCTTTTCAAACAATTCCATTTCTTCCACGAACTATGGTATAGATGCTACCATGTCTGATCAAGATTTTATTCTTCACTCTTTTTAATGAAATCACTTTAACAAGAGGTTTTAATCATATCAATTTGCACTCCTCCATCAAGACCATATTTATCATCATATTTGAATATTGATTTTTTTATTTATTAACAAGTAGGAGTGCCAAGAAGTATTTACTCATAATATACACTAGAGAAACTCTCCTAATAACCTTCTTGATATGTACTTGTAGCTTATTGATCTTATTCTTCAAATACTACCACCACATCACCTATCTTTGACAAACTCTCCTTCAAATATTAATGTCCATATTATACCCTCAATTTAGCTAATTTTCCTTCACAAAAGGAGAGGATGAGATGAAAAGAGACTTTATTAGATTAATTAAAGCTTGATATTGTGTACTTACAACTTAATAATTTAGGATTACTAGGTTGATCATGATGTTCTTCAAGGGATGGAAAAGAGAATTAAATTCAAACTATTTTATTCTTATTTTTCCACTCCTCAATTACTCTATCAAAATTTTGAGTGCATTGAATTTCATGGATGGATAAAAATTTAAGGGTAGGTAAAGAGATTAAAGAACTTGAGATATCTCTTGACTTTACATCTATACACTTCTCCTTTTCTTGAATTTGGATAGGCATGGAAGAAGGTTATTTCGCAATAGTAGACATGGCATAAAAAAGGATCTTGGTCAATGAAGGTATCCAAGATGGAGTGGTCTTAGGCTCTTGAGGAAGAGTGAGTAAATATTGCATTGACACAGATCTCTCTTGATGACATATTATAACTTTGGTTGGGTTTAGAGAAAGATAATGTTGGTTTGGGGTAGGAGGAGGTACAAAATACTAGAGGTATATAATTATATACCTCTCCTAAAGTATTAATCTACTCTCTAGATATTGAATCACACCTCTTAATTATATCAATTCATCAATTGGTATATGTTAGTTTTCCCTCTCAATGGCTTCCCATTTATTCTTGACTAGATATAGGAAGCTTATTTCTTATTGAATGATATCACTTTGATTAGAAGGGATAGGGACACTTAGGCCAATATATTTCTATCCATCAATCTCCCTCATTTATATTTCATATTAAAATATAATTTATTTTAGGGATTAAGTAGGACTATCATAGATTTGAAAAGATTGACTAGAGGGATAAGTAGGCTGACAAACATGCTGAGTTGGATTCAAAGAGAGCATATAAGACTATTTATAATCTTGGTAAGGTTGATATGATACTACTTGAGATCCACTTGGGGTGAATCCATGAATATAATCAACCTAATATGGAGAATTGAATGCATATAGTATGCATCTTGATGAAATGAATGATTATAATACATACCAATTTTGTAATTTTAGAAAAATAGGATAATTATACTAGCTAAGATTCACTTAGTGTTACAATTGATGTTTGGATTCATGCCTCCAAATTATTATGTGTAAAATAAAAACATCAATATCTCTTCAATGTGATGCAATCTTAGTCCTACTAGGTGTTCAAAAAAATTAATCATAAAAATTTTCACCCTTGAGGAGGTTTTTAAAGCCTCCTCACTTAAGTGATAACATGTAGACACCTCTAGGTTGTGGGTGGCTGAATTAGTGAGGTGAATCTCTATATATGGATAGACTACTTAATGATATCACCTTAAAAAACTAATAAAAAAATTTATTTAAAGTAAAATTGGTAAGAAAAATTAAAATTAAACTAATCTATGGAGGTGATGCACCAAATTAACACCCTCCACTTGAACATCATGCACTAAGAACATAAACTAGGCCTGAATCTATTCACACTACTCAACAAGGATCTTCACACATGATTAGTTCAACATGGATTTCATTGATAATGTATTGAATAAGAGGGATAGTCAAAAGGTCTAAAATGACACTAATGACTGAAATCCACTTCCAAACTATGCAAATCTACCTCAAACTCACCATGTGACTTGCAAGAAGACAATCCATTTGTAAGGATGTATGAGAGGATAAATGAGAGAGAATATAATAAATACTATATAATTAATAAAAAATCACCCAAGTACACTAATTCCAAGAATATAAAAAGTTAATTATAGGATTTAATCAACATTCAAAGGCATAGTACAAGTGTTTAGTGGAGTAAGGATTCACTATACTTAGCCAAATGACCCATAACCAACCTTTAAAGGCTTAATTTATAAAATAAATTGGAAGAAGAGATAAATAAATGACAAGAATAAGAGTTCATAAAATATCCTTCATGATCAGATGAGTTACAAAATAGAGAAAGATTGTCATCAAGATACAAAGGACATGTTGTAATCTTTATTATTTACATTATAAGACATGTGTTGGAGTGATTACTTATGAGGAGTGGTGTACAAAATTGACTTGGATATTTTTATCTTATTTAATCTAACTCATATCCTTTGAGGTTACACCTTTGTATCTGTAAGGGAAATTACAGGTCCTCCAATTGAGACTTGGGACCTTGAAGATCCTCTATGCCAAACTTTGTCTCTCACCATGCTAATTATTGATGTATGATTAGCATTGAACTTCATATATCTTTATTTATTTGATACCAAGGCATGAATTCCAAAGGAAGATTATGATTTTATCCCATGGAAGGCTTATATAATGTATTAAGTTTAATGCCATGGAACTTTATCTCAGTTAATGGAATTCATTTTATAGTTTGACTATCACTTTTTTCTATTCAAGGGAGTATAGATAGGTATTCATTATCATGGAGGTTTCTATTATCTTTGAGATTTGAGGATGATTTTAATATATTATTTCATGACTTCAAATATTTCTTAGATGATGCTTACAATCCTTCTAGGGTACCTTAAAAACTCCTTGACTTCTAAGGTTCTAGAAGTAGTTTACAATTCTATCTTTGTGATGTAAGAGTCACTAAACCCCTTTTATTTAGGAATTGATAAAGCTTGTAACTCATGTGAGAGTTTTTCCATGACCATGAGGTATCCTCCTGAGATTGATGCAATATTCATGAGAGTGTCTAGAACATATTAATACTCCAATTATCCTTTCTAAGACTTGTAAATAGACTTCTCAAGTAAAATGATGGAACAATAGTCACTTTCATTTAATATAGTGACTCAATAGATAATTTATCTCCTTGAGAGGTCTAACAAATGGTGTATAAGGTCACATAATCTATGACTATTATTACATAGCTTTATTACTTTATTTTAAAGACTATCATCATCTTGCATGTTTATAAAAAGACTTATAACTCTAACTTTTAGGCCATTTCTATAACTTCCTAGTCTACATGTGCTAACACTCTACTTATTCAGATTCCTAGAAGGGTAATAAACATAAATTAAGTCATTTAAATGATATTTTAATCCACTCTAGTTACTTGGGATGCCATTTTTTTCCATTGGGTCACTTAAAAGGGTTTAGGTAGGGTTTAAGGAACTCCAACTCTTAAGGATGGTTGGTAAATTTTTGGACTTAGATGACTGAAACAATTCTTCTAATCCTAAGTATAAAACCCATTCCATCATTCCAAAACTCCATTTCCCCACCCCCCCATGTATTTTCTTGTGTGAGATCACACATGGGAAATGTGACCTTCTCGAGTAATACAAGCCTAATGATGAGCTTGAAAGAGACCATTTTATAGAATTAGGAGTCAAAGTGACTATATTGAGTTTTTAAAACATTATTAAGGTTATTTATACCAATGATGGCATGCACAAATGGTTCTCTTTTATGTTTGACCCTTTAGACCTTCTAGAACATGTATTAATCCATTGTAAGGGTTTATGGATAATTCTATGCTCTTAACCCTAATACCCTTCTATTTTGCATTTTTATCTTCATTTCAATGATTTAAACTATATATTATTTTTATATTACATATTAATCATCTCATAAATCTCTTAAAACCTAAAAACACTTTTAGAATATGCAAGTTTTCTTGAATTTTGATACACATGCTTGTGTACGATCATTTAGGCCCTTTAGGCCTGGTTAGACCTCTTACCCTTTATAATTACTTAAATAACCTTGTGAAAATATATTAATATATTTTTAAAATATATAATTAAGTGAATGTTCTTTATTTTTCTTCATATAATTTATGGTTTCCAAACAACTCCCACACTTCTTTCTCATATTCCTAAATAGGCATGTAGGTGGCAGCTTTATATTCATGACTGCAAGTCTAAGATAAACTTTTGATTAATTGGAATTTTAATGGTTTTGATTGAATGAAAGGTATGTCTCATGTTTATCTTCAATTTTATGGTCATCGTTAACCTTTACTCACATCATGCATCTACCTTTTGAAAAGTCTACCCATAATATGCCTATAAGAGGTAGTTTGAGCTCAATGTATAGTGGATTTGAGAATAGGGTATCTTGAGTTAGTATTGAATAATGATGTCCCAATGTAGATTATAATTTTATTCACATGTATAATGACATGTCTAACATTATTTGTATTACATCAAATACTCCAAATTGGTATTTTTTACTTGGCCCTGTAACAGGCCTATGGGTACACATTAGGCCCAAAACTCATTTTGCTTGTGATTATCACTTTTGATTATAAGTGAATCATCAGTTGTAGTGGTGGAAAATGTTTCAAATTTTATGGAGTTATTATATATAAAATTAAAAATATTAAAATTGAGGTGAATGCTCACAAGACACCCTCAAAATCTTCATATCTATTTCATACAGCTCCTCTTCTTGGTCCTCAATAGGCTTAGAGATATATTATCTCAAAGAAGTTTATTAACCATGATTTATTATTAGATCAAGTATATTTTTAAAAATAAATTACATATCCATATTTTATGCACCTCTTTTAACCTTCATAACTTATCTTTCATATATAAACATGCTCCTTTAAACTCACTTTCTTGATAGTGACCTGTAGGTGTGCATTTAGGTCTATAACCATTAGGGTTTCTCTCTAATAATCATAAAATGTAATTTTTGATAAAAAAAATCTCATGAGGCCTTACATACCTCACTCTCCCTTTTAAACCCTATCTGATTTATCCTAACTCACATGTTTGTTAGTGCTCACTAGGATCCATACCTCCTTTAACTTATGAGTATTTTTTCTCTGTAAATGATGAAAAAAATATTTAATATGATGAAAGAGTTTTTAAATAATTAATTAAGACAAATTTATATACTTAGTTACATGAAAAACCTTTTTCTCACCAATTTATGGATTCAAGAAGATTTGTCTTGACCTGGAGATTCTCAAACTTGTCTACAATTCACTCAAACTAGAAGTTTTGCTTTATCCAGACCTACGCATTTAAAAAAATGTTGGATAATGGTGAGATAGGTTAAATGGTGTCTTTAATTAACTTAAAAAATAATCTCCATGCACTCATTAAGATTCAAAATTTTGAATCCGAAGAAAACTAACTCTACTAGGGTTTTCAAGCTCTCTCTTACACCCTTAACTTATTAAAGATTGTTCACAAAGTTAAGGGGACTAACTAGTCAACCATTGACAGAAAGTGGAATTTATCTAGGGTACCATAAATTTTCAAAGATATTAGTTACAAAAATTCTCTCCCCTTATAGTACCAAATTAAAACCTAATTTTCTATCTTGAGCTTCCAAGAAACTCGATGGAGAAATAGAGTGGGTCTTTGAATTTTTTGACTCTATAGTTCCAATTTATGTATGGATTTGTGTTTTAGAATACCATGGGTAACATTTTAATATTTTTTTACCATGTCCATCAATATAAAATATTTTCACAAGACCACCAAAATTATGTTTTTCTCAAGATTATGACTATCTTCCCCTTGAAGCTACTAGAGATGATGAACTCAACGACTCTTCATCTTACCCTAACCTATAAAAACCTAGAAGAGAGTGAAAAAATGTTTGATAACCTTATTTTTATATATATATATTAAAAACTCTTCATTTATTCATTAGAAAATTATGAATAATAATTATAAAGAGAAGTTCAACATTGAAAAGCAATTATATGAGACCTTGGGGAAGATGTACAATTAAGTACAAGAATTATTAATCATATAGGTGTTAGATAAAATATAACATCCCATTTAAAAAAACTAAACCTATATATTTATTCTTGACTAACAAGTGTCATTTTAACATTGAAATTCACAATAAGACCAAAATAATAGAATACCTTAATCTTATCCAAATTACCTTAAACTTTCCAAAATGCCTTAGAAATAATGTGATCAAATTACTAGTTATACTTCAATTTTATCAAATTTTTACCATGTTTATTCCTTACAGGGTTACCACCTTGTCTCTTTGGGCATGCGTCCACATTGATTTGATTTTTGACTTACCTTAACATTGTAAAAATTACCTTAAATAATGATAAACACCAAATAAAAACCATAAATAATGAATATTTGATGACAAGACAAAATGATAGGACTCATCTACGAATTAGACCATCCTAAGCTACCAAGGGAGAGATATTGCCCAGCATCCTAGATCATTAATGACTAACATAAGACCTTCATAATGGCTATAAAAAAATTTAATATCAATTAAGTCAATGTTTTGAATGATCCTCATTCATGGTAGCTAAATTTTTGTTAATAGTTTAAGGATACTTTAGATGACAAGAAGACATGTTGAAAATTTTAGAGTAGGACACATGATTACTGTTCCTCTACCTCAAATACACATAATTTTTGGTAGGCATCAAATATTATTTAATGGTATTATGTTATGCATAAGGAGTATAAGTACTTAATTAAGATTCATACTTGGGATATGACACTTCTTCTTAAGGGAATATATATGGTTGTATGAAAATGGATATATCAAACTAATCATGTAGAATATGGGTGCATAGAAAAGTTTAAATTATGATTTGTTGAAAAATGTTTCTCAAAATTTTAAAACATCAAATATAATGAAAACTTTGTACTAATAAAAAAATGAAATATATTAAACTAAATTTTTTATTATGAAACCAATCATTTGGATGTTCATCAGATGGACATGAAGAGTGCCTTTTTTCACGGTGACTTTGAGATAGAGAATTACATGGAACAACCACTAGGATTTATCCAAGATACTCTATTTGTGTGTAGACATAAATAACCCATCTCTAGGCTAAAATAACCCCTTTGGTACTAGTATGTCAATATGGATTCCTTCCTTATTTTTATAGGATTCATTCAGGGCCATTCAAATCTAAATGTACATATATTATGATAGAATGATTCACTTTTGATTCTAGTTCTTTATGTTGATGATATTTTGATCTTTGGTACCTCTTTCACATCCAATTAAGTTGTGAAAGAAGCTATTCATGATATATATACCATGATATATTTTGGATTATTACATTATTTCCCTAGGATCTAAATTTCTTAGTCTAAATAAAGGATCACTCTTTCATATCCCAAGTATGCTCTCATCTTATTTTTTTGGTATTACATGGTTGATTATAAGTCAAATCCAACTCACTTTCTATCTACACTCAATATTGAGGAAAAATTTAATTCATATTTGGTCAATCTACCTTTTATTGATAACTTGTGGGAAACCTTATTTACTTGACACATATTAGACTTGGCATGTCATATGTAGTGGGAATTGTCTCTAGATTCATGTATGAAACCCATGAGATTAACTATGAATAAGTTAAGATGATATGTTAATACATTTAGGGTACACATATATTATGGATTAATTATATATATATATATATATATATATATATATATATATATATATAACTAACTAACTAACATCTACTTGATTGGTTTTATTGACTCATACTAGGCTGGTGATATTTAGTACCACAAGTCCACTTTAGGTTACATATTTTTCATTGGTACAATTTTGATTATTTGGTCAATAAAAAATAATAATGTTATTAGTTTATAATCTACTAGGGTAAATTTAAATGGAGTTGTCAATTATACCATTTTTTCCATCTAACCTTTTAGGATTCTTATAGATTTTTGTATCTAGTTCATATTACCTACCATCATCTACTATGATAACTAGATTACTATTCATATTTATAGGAATTTGGTCTAGAATCAATATACCAAACATGTAGAGATTCAATTTCACTTCATCATATAAATAATTCATGGGATATCATTGATCTGATCTATTTCTAAAAAATAGAGTAGATAACAAGCATATTCAACAAACCTTTCATGGAGAGTAAGTATTATCACTTGTGAGCTCTTCTTGAGGTTTAAAATATTATAACATCATATTTTTGTGGGGCTTCTAGCCTCATATTTTATGTCTCTCTCTCTCTCTCTCTCTCTCTATATATATATATATATATATATATATATATATATATATATATATATATATATATATATATATATATATATATATATCTTCTAGGTGGGGAGATTTTTTCCATCAAATTTTCTACTTTTCTTTACTTTATGAGAGAACTATTTGTACATGGGTACCTCAGTAAGCCTAGTTTTTAGGACATAATTTTTTACACTACCAACCTAAATTGTGATTAGGGTATGGGTATGGGTGTTAGATAATATTTTTTTAATTTTATAATTATTATTTATTATGGGATTTTTTCCCTCAGTTGAAGTTTTCCTACTTTCGTGGATAATCTTGCTTATGTTTATAGTTTGACCAAATGATAGTGAAACAACTCTCTTGACTAGCTAATCTAAGTATCTGAGTTACTCTAATATTTTGAGGGCATTTGACTACCTTTTGTGGAGGATTTACTATACTATTTGAGTGTATTTGATACTCCTATATCTATACCTCACATTTATCAGATTTTCTTAATTGAAGATTGGTATTTTGTCTCCCATTCATCTTATGTAATATTCTCATATTAATTTTATTTATATTACAATTGTGTGATGTGTGTTTTTTTATATTGCATATATCATGAATTTGTGCATCTAATTAATATAGTGATCCTACCCATAACTTTGATATGGACTAAGATCCAAAATTTTGAAATCTAATAATACTATAAAATTTATTTGGCCTAACTAATGTTATAGTTGTATACATTGTTTTTCCACCAAAGTTCTAATTTAGTTATTTTCATGAGGTCATTAATATAAGTGGGTTCTTAGAGTATGTATGACTATTTATATTTTATTATGATTTTATGTACACACATGTTCTCAAATGGTTTTGGATCCTTACATCATCATTATTTACCCCTTTGTGAAAGAAAATGTCAATCCTAGTGGGGAGGTGTGTGAGATAAAAATGGTCTATTGTTGGAGGAAAAGTGTATAGATGATTTTGATCCACCATAAATATGGATCTAAACCTATAATAACATATACTCACAGACACTATTATGATTTCATGAGTTATTGCATGGAAGCTCTATTCTATTATTTTATTATTATGCCATGACATTATTGTATTTATTTTAATTAAGTGGTAGTGGATATTGGTATGTGTCCAAAATTATTATCTATTATATTTTGATTTATTAGTTTATAAATTTAATTAATGTCGATAATACGGTATATTGTTGTATTTATTTTATTATGTTTTTATATGTTTACTACTAAAATTATGATCTAATATACCTTTATTGTTGTGAATGTGGTATAATATTTATCTTATAGTTTATACATCATTGGAAGCCTTATATGGGATAATTTTACTAAATGTTCATATTCTTAAAGTAATAAAGCTCTTACATAAATATTAATTATTGTATTTAATTACTTTAAAAATTAAAAAAAGAGTGTTATATATCTTAAATGTTGTATTAATTGTAAGATTACATTGTTGGTGCATCAGGTATACAAACATTAGTTAGTTGGTATTTGATAACCTTGCACAAATTAGTAAAAATTCTAAATTTAAACTAGTTTGGGTTTCACATATTAAATGAGGAGATTGAGGATGTTGGGGTTCATATGATGAGGAATGGGCTTGATAGTATTTACTTTTTGACTTTGGATTTGGTGATTTAGAATTCATATTTTGTGATTTATTTATTTATTTATTTTATTTTTATTTAGTTTTGGGTAAAAAAGATTTATTAGTGATTAGTTAATTAACTAATAATTATTAATTAGTTGATTAATAATGGAATGATAATAATGGGTTTAATATAAGGTCATGATGTGATTTACTTACATTGGTGTAAGGACGTTAGGGATTTAAATTGTTAAGGTGAATTACTTAAGATAAATTTTGAATGGTTAATGTTGATGATAGTACATTAGTAGAAACATTAAGGTGGTGAAATTAAAATGTATGCATTAAACACATTACCACAACATATAATAGTCACATTTGATGGTAGTGAAATCAATGTTGATTATTCAGATAGGCATGCACTATCTATTAGAACATACATAAAAAATAATATATTCATAGTGTTATGATTAACGATGGATCAAGTGAAAATATGTGCACAATAAAACTCCTTCATAGTCTTGGGTACATAGAACTATATGTATAAGATACATAAAATGTAGTTAAAGCATTCAATTGGCATAAGAAAGATACTTTGGGACATTTAATTTTAACTATTTAAGTGGGTATAGAAAAAATGTCTACTCAATTTCATGTATTACCAAGTATAGAGGTTTTAAATATGTTATTAGGTTACCCTTAGATACATAATATTCAAATAATACCATCTAAAATAAATATATTCCTAAAGTAAATACATTGTAATTAAGTGGTCAAAGTTTAAGGCATACCATATGAGTGTTATTTATATTTAATGTTTCCAACGCATCCTCCTTCACTACCACCATAGTTTGTTGTGACACCTATTCAAGAGCACCATAAAAATTCAATCAATAAACCTAATCTAAGGCATGTTATAAATATAATCAATCCACCGATTTAAGAGCATAACAAAGAATAAATTCATCACCCATATAGAATATATCTATACATTTAGTTATAGGAAAAAAGGTATACATTCCCAAACATAAAGTTTCATCTCAAAGGCTTAATCAAGGTTTAAATAAAAAAAATCCACTACAATGAATCTTAAGGTAACTTATAAGACAATTTAACATGTTTCATAGTAATTAATTACAATCATATAGAAAAAATAAATAGGGATTGAAATTCATCCAATTACCAATGTTGTAGTAGATTATACAAGTAGTGACCATGATAGTTATGCTATGACACTTAATTTTTTTATTTATATATATCTACATGTAACATTCCTAATCCATGGAAAATGGATTAAAATATTTGATAAAAGATCATAATATTATCATTATATTAATGGGATCGTAGGTTAGTTTTATTCCAAATATTCAAAAAACATCCAAATCAACAAAAATACCTATATTACAAAAATACAAATACATTCAAAATATTTTAAAAAAATAAAAAAATCAAGATCTGAATATGACATAAGATGTTAGTTTACTTATTATCATATATTTTGGTAGATGCCATATTATTTTATGTACATACATGTATTTCATGAGATATTTGAGTGTGAGGCAAGACATACATTAAATTTGCATTGTTAGATGTTAGACTTCCCTTCTACCTAGTGGTCATGCCTATGCTAGGGTCATATAAATCAATAAGTTACACTATAATAAGTTATATCTTATATGACCTCAAATTCAATGTTAAGATATATATATATATATATATATATATATATATATATATATATATATATATATATATATATATATATATATATATATATATATATATATATATATATATATATATTATATATATATATATATATATTATATGTGTTTTGATAAATCACTCATATTTTGCATTGTTCTACTAGATTTGCTACTTTACTAGCAATATGAAATTTTATCATATGGACCTAATATACTAGTTTTCACTTTTTCTATGATGCTTCATTTTTGTTGACGT